>WSYH01002299.1:0-66998 GCA_036426205.1 Ascaphus truei | reverse complement strand
GGCGCATACAATGTTGGTAGCCATCTAGTCTCTTGGAATCCATGACTTGGAAACCCACAGGTCATTGAAAGATTATCAGTACATATATCTATTAAATATAAAAACTTTAATAAAATTAAATATACTGTGACCTGTTCTTCTGTGTGATAAAAATATATACGTCCCCGTTCTGGTGTCAGGGATGAAGTGGGAGTATATATTGCCTATACTCACTAGCCTCATTCTTGGCACACTTTAGAGATAACTTTTAAAACTTTATCACACAAGAAATCACTCTCAACTTTATCACTTAGCTGGAGCACCCCCTGAACCACTATACCAGGTTCAGTGTACCTGGGCATGTATCTGGACACCTCTACTTATACTAGGGACCCTGTGTAGGATTGCAGGTATACATTAACCCCTTCAGCCCGTTTACCTGGTCTGGAAGATACTTGTCACGGTAGACCAGGTCTTACCAACACATTAATACCGGGATTCTGGATTGAGCAACAAGACGGGCCAAATAAATTGTAATTATTCCTTTAAGACAAACAACACAATATTCGCAATTACAGTCAATAAAAACACTTAGGGGGATGGGGGAAACGAAATCAAATGTACAGAATTAAACAAAGTCCTGGGCACCCCTGCACGATGCAAGTGGTGTGGTGATTGAACATGCGACAGTCCTTGGCTAGGGGCGCAACTTGCCACCCTATTCGTAATTTCCTTACAGGATTCGTTCTGGAATCTTTAGCTCAAAGGAATTCTGGAAGAGGGGTACAATCCTTGGTTACGTTGTAGTTAACCCCTCACACTCCGGAACCGCTGACGCTGTGTCTTGGACGTTTCTTGTTGAATCTTAGATGGATCAGATGAATCTGACGGGGACAGGGCTGCAGGAATTTTTATAGGGTTAAGGGTCCTATACCTAAAATATACAACCAATCCTCTCGTGGGAATAATTTCCCCCACCTATCCCAGACTTGCGAATACCTTACAAAGACAACAGAAGTCGTTTCCCGGTTTGCACAGAGCATGTGCTAACCTCACACCTGAGCTACTTAGAATACCGGGCCCAACCTCTTACCTGACAACAGTAAGTCTGGGGTTTGACTACCAAGTGTGAAGTGCCCATACTTCACACCGGTATCTGATACTTACAAATATCCCGGCCACCCTAACACCTCTAACACCCTAACACCTCTGTACTCTGTACTTTTCTTAGACACTGGGGCACCACCTTAGCAGGGTGCCCTTTGAAGTCCAGAGATGAAAAATCCCTCAGCTCATTCATCCATAACATATGGACATGTTAATGGATTCATTGCCGGACCAGCAGAAAGGGTTTCCTGCTTTTGCATTTAAAACACCATTGAAATGCAGTATGTTTATAAATGTATGTTCTGCATGAGTAACAAATATAAAATTCATATGCATGTTCATGGTTCATGTGTGATTAACTGCACTCCAAAAATTAGAGTGCTAGCTCTTTCCTAGCGCAAGTTATCCACTTATTGAATTGGCTCTGTGATGTGGTTTGCGGTGTTGACCTATAATATGGTGGCTGGGTTACAAGCGTCATAAATTACCGTGCTGGCTTTTGATTGGTACCCGGAGACACAAGCCAACAATTTCAGCTAAAGTGGATAACAAGACCGCTGGATACATTTTGACAAGCAGGCACTTCAGCTAGACCAAAAACCACTTACTGTATTCAATTGAATTTGCGGTTCAGAGGTCTACGGCTTAGGAAGTGATACCTATACGTCAAAGCGGCCACCCATTCACAGTCACGCTTCTTCACTTAGAGCTTGGTTCAGCGCTAGAGGCTCCCCCTTGTGTCACAAATACAGTTAGCACATTTTCATTCATTCAGTGTAACTGCAGCTAGCTTCTTAGCTGCAAACCGTGGACAAAAAAGATAGTGTAGGGGTAAACATGATATGATGGGGACTATACAGTTTAACCCCTACAGTCCCAACAGGGATTAGGGTTAACCAGCCTGGCATAATACCTTTATTATTGGCCTGATTAACCCTCTCCCGCCACACCTCCCCCAACTCAAAGCACAGGCTCTGCCCCAACCACCGTGATTAGGCTGGCCTGGCAGCTCTTAAGGTTGTCAGTTCGTAAGGATAGTCCTGCCGGGAAAGGCCATCGGCATTGCCATGTTCACTGCCCATCTTATGCTGGATGATGAAGTCTTCAGTGCCTGGAACAGCGCTGTGAAGGGGGGGGAAAGAGCTGTGAAGGGGAGGGACAGAGCTGTGAAGGGGTGGGGGGAAAAAAAAAGCTGTGAAGGGGGGGGGGCAGAGCTGTGAAGGGGGGGAACAGAGCTGTGAAGGGGGAACAGAGCTGTGAAAGGGGGGGGGACAGAGCTGTGAAGGGGGGAACAAGTTGGAAGGGGGGGAAAAGAGTTGAAGGGGGGGGAACAGAGCTGTGAAGGGTGGGGGAACAGAGCTGTGAAGGGGGGGGGAACAGAGAGTGGAACGGGGGGTGGGGCCGCAGCTGTGAACGGGGGTGGGGCCGCAGCTGTGAATGGGGGTGGGGCCGCAGCTGTGAGCGGGGGGTGGGGCCGCAGCTGTGAACAGGGGGGGTGGGGCCACAGCTGTTAACGGGGGAGGTGGGGCCGCAGCTGTGAACGGGGGGGGCGCAACTGTGAACGGGGGGTTGGGGCCACAGCTGTGAATGGGGGGTGGGGCCGCAGCAATAAAGTGGGGGGGGGGGTGGAGATGTGAATGGGGGGGAGAGAGACTGGAGCTGTGAAGGGAGGGGGGTCGCATTCATGTGCTGGGGGCGGGACCGGATTGGTGTGGAACGTTGGAGAAAGAGAGAGGGGGAGAGAGGTGAATGGGAAGAAAGAGGGGGGGGGTGTGAATGGGGGGGGGGAGGGGGGTGAATGGGAAGAAAGAGGGGGGGTGAATGGGAAGAAAGAGGGGAGGTGGAAGGAAGAGGGGGGTGAATGGGAAGAAAGAGGGGAGGAATGGGAGCAGGAAGAAGGGTGAATGGGAAGAAAGAGGGGGGGGTGAATGGGAAGAAAGAGGGGGGGTGAATGGGAAGAAAGAGGGGGGGTGAATGGGAAGAAAGAGGGGGGGTGAATGGGAAGAAAGAGGGGGGGTGAATGGGAAGAAAGAGGGGGGGAGTGAAGAAAGAGGGGGGAGGGGAGTGAGGAAAGAGGGGGGGAGTGGAGAAGGGGGGGGAGTGCAGAAAGGGGAGTAGTGTAGAAAGGGGGGGGGGGTGAAGAAATGGGGGGGAGTGGAGAAAGGGGGGAGGGGAGAAGAAAGGGGGGTGAGAAGAGGGGTGGAGAAAGAGGGGGGAGTGGAGAAAGAGGGGGGGGGGGAGTGGAGAAAGGGGGGGAGTGAGAGAATGAGAAAAGGGAAAGGAGGGGGGAGTGGAGAAGAAAGAGGGGGAGTGGGAAAGAGGGGGGGGGTGGGGAGTGCGAGAAAGCGGAGCGAGGGAAGAAAGAGGCAGCGTGGAGAAGGAAGAGAAAGAGGAAGAGGGCAGAATAGAGAAGGAGAAAGGAAAGAGAGGAGGGGGGAGTAGGAATGATAGAGGGGGGAATGGAGAAAGAGGGCGGGGAGTGGAGAAAGAGGGCGGGAGTGGAGAATGAGGGCGGGGAGTGGAGAATGAGGGGGGGGGGAGGGGGGAGTGGAGAGAAAGAGGGGGGGATGGAGTAAGAAGAGGGGGGAGTGGAGAGAAAGGGGGGGGAGGGCGACAAGGGGGGGGTGGAGAAGGAGACAAGAAAGAGGGGGGAGTGGAAGAAAGGGGGCGGCAGGGAAGAAGAAGAAAAGAAAGGGGATGGAAGGGAGAAGAGGGGGGAGCCGGAGGGGAGAAAGAGGGGGGGGAGTGGAGGAAAGAAGGCGCGGGGGAGTGGAGAAAGAGGGGGTGGGGTGGGAAGCGGGGGGGGGGAGGGAGAAGTTGGGGGAGTGGAGAAAGAGGGGGGGGGGGGGGGGAAAGAGGGGAGTTGGGGAGTGGAGAAAGGGGGTGGGGGAGGGAAAAGGGAGGGAAAAAGGGGGAGTGGAGAAAGAGGGGGAGTGGAGAAAGGGAGGAGTGGAGAAAGAGGGGGGGAGAGGAGAAAGAGGGGGGAGTGGAGAACGAGGGGGGGGGAGTGGAGAAAGAGGGGGGAGTGGAGAAAGAGGGGGGGTGGAGAAGAGGGGGGGGAGTGGAGAAAGAGGGGGGGAGTGGCGAAAGAGGGGTAGCGGGAAAATTACATCCCGGCCAACGCCGGGTATATCAGCTAGTTATACATAAAATATATATATATATATAGTGTGAAGAAACCCGTTGGGAGTGTTAGTGTGAGCTACTCACAGTCTGTTACCACACTCATTCATACTTTGGCTTCTGCTTGGACTTTGCAAACGTTGCTACGCATCGGCGAACTACTGCCCCTGCCCCTTCTCCTCCACGGGGTCACATTACCATTTTCTCCCATCCGGAGTTGCTGTAGTGACGGTGGACTTCCGGGTTACATTAGGAGAGGTTGTGCATTCTCTGAGGCCCCTGCTGGACGGTGGCTCAGAGGAGCTGGGACTTCACGGAGGAAGAGAGTGGCGTGTGAGCAGAGCAGTGTCTTCCGGCGGTTGGCGAATGAGTATACTCATTACATGCTTGTTTTTCACATTTGTTTTTGAGTTTAAATTTGTTGGACTTAATACTGGAATATTAAATGTGTATTTTTCATATTACACTAGGATCGGGCGCTTTCTTTCTTTTCGGTATGTACAGAGGCGGCACATTTTATTTGAGTGCGGCTAGCTCCGCAAGCCTGGGGATGCCCCGGCATGCTAGCCGCACTCCCTCGGCGTGCCGCGTGTCATCGGGTGCCTGCGCCCCCTGCACGCGCGTCCAGGGCTCCCCGAGGGAGCCCTGGTGTCCCGCGATGTGGGGGACGGCGGCAGGGGGTTCCGGGGGACCCGGCGGACCCGGCGAGCGGAGGGAGAAAGCCCCGATCGGAGGGCGCTCCTCCGCGGCTTCGGCGCGCGCCAGGCACATCCCGGCGCGCGCCTGGTTACTGCTGCGGCCGAGACCGGGCAAATGCTCAAATAAACTCGGCCGCAGCAGTACACTTATATACATATATGTAAACAAAAGAAGAGAAAGGAGCCCAAAATTATAGCACTCTAGTATACATTATGAATTTACAAAAAATACACAATTTATTTATTAACTGTCACAGAACAAATATAAAAGAAAGCATAGAATATTTAAAATCAGGCATAGATCCCCTGTACGTAAAACATGGCAATCGCTCACTAACATGCAAATCAATTAAGACACAATATCTCAAATGAGAAAATCACAACCCTGTAAGGTCTCAAGCAAAGGGGGAGGTTATACTACAGATTTAACTCATAGCTGCAGTATGGAGGAAATAGCTATAACCAACATATCAAATCACCCACTACACAATTCACGGGAAATGATATATACAGTAGTCCCTGGAAGGCTGAACACAGCTATGCAACAATCAAAGCTGTGGGTGAAGGACTAGGTTAAGCACACTCCAGAAACTATCTAACATGAAACACATTCCACCTAAGCATAAAAAACACAGTGTCAATGAAAAGGCATGGAGCCACTGCTCAAAGTATAATTACGTGTCCCTGAGAGGGGACAGACCAGGGGATCCTGCCTACAGGACCCACTCCTACGCGTTTCGACCAGATGCCTTCAACTGGGAGTGGTGGGGTAGGCAGGATAATATGCAAACTTAAAAACGATTATAATTATACCCCAAAACGCCGTCACCTGGTGAGAATTTACATAATACATATTATCTAAATAGCTTGCAGGAGTGTTCATTGAAAACCTACCCACTGCGCATGTCTCCAAAGACGTCATTAGCAGGAGGCCAGCAATACAAAACAGTGTGACACTCTCCCTTCATTTGGGCAGAACTGGCAAGTGATTCTCCTCACACGGCGAAGTGCGCATGCGAGTGACGTCATCGGGAAGCACCCAATACGTTAGTACGTCGCTCACCCCCTGCTAACACTAAGCCAGTGAGGCAAAACCAAAAGTACAGTAAAGTGCGCATGTGTATCCAGATAGAGGCATGATCCACATCGAAAAACACTCTCGTATACAGAGAGTTTCTTCATGCGCATGCGCTGTGCGCCAGGCTCAAAAATATCCCTTCAATTAAAGGCACAGTAACATGAGTCACTCAACTCCATCAGGGAGCAAGCACAATGGACCAAAGATGCTCTGAAAGTGGCCAATACACATAACTAGTACCTTTAAATGAAGAAACAGGTATAGATAAATACCTGAAAAGACTAAAATCTACCGAATAAGAGAATCATTCAATAGTTATTTAGTACATTTCTGAAAGAAGCTAAAGTTGTGCAATAATTTGTATGTGAATCAGTATCAATGAAAAATATGCAGTTCAGATCACATAAATACATAAGGGAAGAAGATAACGATACAGATATAATAAGTACATTCATAAAAAAGAACTAAGTATATTTTCCTTATAATAGCACGATGTATTCGAAGAAATATTAAGGGCCGCTTCTGCGAACAAATGAGTCACTCATAGTCACTTGAAAAGGTTCCCATAAAGAAGAGCTAAGTATATTTTCCTTATAATAGCACGATGTATTCGAAGAAATATAGAGGCCTGCTTCTGCGAACAAATGAGTCACTCATAGTCACTTGAAAAGGTTCCCAATATAGGTGAACATCACGGATGTATGACCTTGTAATTCCGGAAATAGTCTGTCTCAGAAAGTATCAGAAGGACGGTGATGTCAATCAATCCAGAATCCATATGGAGATGCTCAAACCCAGGATCCTAGAAGCAGACAAGGGGAGTAAAAGAGGGGTAGGGGGGAGAGAGAAAAAGGTGTTTGAAACTCTCATGGTGATACAGAAAGTATATACCCTAAGACAGCCAATTGCAAAATGCTAAGGGTAATTAGAAAGAAGGTAAAAAGGGGGTGCAAAAAGAGAGGGAACCGGGGAGGCGGGAGGCTACAGGAACATAGAGAAGCCCAGGTAGTCATTGAGATCCCGCGGGATCATTGAGTCCATCTGGACTATCCACCTGGACTCTCTACGCAGCAAAGCCTTCTCCAAGTCACCTCCCCGAATTCCCAAACGGACCCTCTCTATCGCAAAGGCCTTCAGCAAATTAAAATCAGACCCATGTACCAGATGGAAGAGCCGAGCTACCGAGGTAATTTTCTTAAAATTGTCCAAGTCTCTCGGTGCATTTTTGATATTCCTGACATGCTCGAGGACTCTAAACCTGAATTCCCGTGTGGTCATCCCTATGTAGGGAAGGCCACAGGGACAGGTAATACAATAGATGACTCCCTTGGTCTTGCAACCAAGGAAATCTTTCATTCTAAAGGTATGATGTTTAGAAAAATCCGTAAACACCTCCGTCTGATACATGTGTCTGCAAGCAGAACAATTCCTGCATTTGAAGTACCCTTTCTTTCTAGAGGTGGATAAGAATGTGTCAGGGATACTCGGGACAAAGTGGCTGTTCACCAGTTTGTCCTTAAGGTTAGGGGACTTACAGCTAGTCATAGTGATCTTGTTACCCAGGACTCTTTTAAGATCAGGGTCTGTCATGAGAACACTCCAGTGACTCTGTAATGAGTTACGTAGTACTGACCACTGTTTATTGTGTGTGCCGATAAACCTTATCCCTTGTTCAGAGGGGAGTTTCTTTTTGGGACATAAAAGGGAATCCCTAGGTGTTCTAAGTGCCCCCTGGAAGCCTTTCTCCACACAACGATGGCTATATCCTCTCTGGTAGAATCTCTCTCTCATCTCTCCTGCTCTCTCCAAATAGCCTGACTCAGTGGACACATTACGCTTCAAACGCAGGAATTCACTTGTTGAAATACCCCTAATTTGTTGTTTGGGGTGAAAACTTGTGGCATGCAGTATAGAGTTTGTTGCCGTTTTCTTACGGAAGATATCCGTAAGGAGACAGCCACCTGGCCCAATGGTGATGTATAAATCCAGGAATTTTACCCACGTGGGGCTGCAACTGAATGTCAATTTGATGTTCAGATCGTTGCGGTTGAGGACATCGGCGAAATCCGCAAACCCCGTGGCAGTACCTTGCCAGAGGATGAGGATGTCGTTCATGTACCTCAACCACAAAGACACACTGTGTATAACAGAGATTTTCCTCAGACAACACAACCTCTCTCTCCCACCAACCCAAGAAGAGATTTGCATAGGAGGGTGCACATGTGGCACCCATCGCAGTACCTCTTTTCTGTAAATAATATTTATTCTTAAAAATAAAATAATTGTGTGTAAGAATAAACCATAATAGTTTTAAAATAAATTGCATTCATCCAGTGGAGACGTTCTGCATAGAGAGGTAGAATTTTGTGGCCCGCAATCCATCATCATGATCGATGCAAGTATAGAGGGATTCCACATCACAGGTCGCGAGAATAGTGTTCTCATCGACCATGATGTGGTCCAAGCGTGCCAACACATCCATCGTATCTCTAATGTATGAAGGCAGCGTCTCCACTGAAAAATGCAAAAAGAAATCAATAAACCTGCAGATGGGTTCACACAACACCTATACCAGAGACAATTGGTCTTCCTGGGGGGTGGGAAAGGTTCTTATGCACCTTAGGTAACATGTAAAACGTGGGCACCCTGGGGAATCTCAGTGTGAGAGCCTGACTGTTACGCTCAGTTATTACTTCGTCCAGAACTGCAGACCTCAAAATCAGCTTTGAAACGAATGATAGGGTCAGAAGCAAGCTCTGCGTAACAGTCACGTTTTTTTAGTTGTTTCATTGCCTCCCGCTCATACATCACCTTGGGCCAGATGACTATATTGCCACCCTTGTCACTGGGTTTGATGACCACGTCTTGTAGGGCCTGTAATTCTTTGATCGCCGTCATTTCTGCTCTTGTGAGATTGGTGTCACCCATCTGGGATTTTCTCATTTGATATATTGTGTCTTAATTGATTTGCATGTTAGTGAGCGATTGCCATGTTTTAAGTACAGGGGATCTATGCCTGATTTTAAATATTCTATGCTTTCTTTTATATTTGTTCTGTGACAGTTAATAAATAAATTGTGTATTTTTTGTAAATTCATATGGTATACTAGAGTGCTATAATTTTGGGCTCCTTTCTCTTCTTTTGTTTACACATTACTAGGCCCATGTAGCACCACTGACATACTATTAAGTATCAATATTTTTGCAGTCAGTATTTAGTTACCTTTATCAGTCATGTGGATGCGGGGTCCGCTCTCTCTTAGCATATATACATATATATATACATATATCCAAACAAGAGTGACCTAGGCGCAAGTAAAAACAAGAAAGACACTACCATCCCAAACGGAGATTATCTTCCAGGGCAACTAATCTAAACAAAATTTAGCCCCCAGTTGTTTAAAAAAGGACATGTTAAACCAGTCACTATAACTACAGGGTTTTTTAAATGTCAAATGTGCAAAGGTTGCAAACTTCATCCAAACTCATAAGGAGTTTATAAAAGAAGTTACTTGCAGAATCACCAAGAATCTGCTGTAACATTGGGTCTTTATGTAAGATGCCCCAATGTTTTCTCTATCATGCCAATATTTACCCCTATTATCCCCCCAATGATGATAATCTTTCTTATATTGGTAATTGAATTTTGGGGCATAATATTGGCTATTGCTCACATTTTGATGGCCTGTTTGGTTTTGTGGGGGTTTCTGGTCTTTAAATTCAACAATGGGATCTTTTTTATTATTTTGTTTCCATGTTCTATAACAGTTATTTTGGTAATCCTCCTTATCCCTCCTAGCTTTCCTTTGTTTATAGATAGAGACAGACGAGGCTCTGGGGAATATAGACCTAGAAAACAGAGTTGGAAAGGGAACTATAAAAAACAAGCTCCACAGAACCATACACGTAAAGATGAGGATATAGAGGAGGTGTTTGAGAAGACTGAAAAACAACAACATCAGTAGAATCCAGGTCTTTTTTAGAGAGGAGACAGGAAAGACAAACCAGGAGGGGAGCGGGGGAGAAAGCACAACCTCAGACGATTTACAAAACATCGTCACCCCCCAAAAGAAGAAATAGAAAGCCCCAAAACGAGGGGACTAGAGGAGGGGTTAAAGCCACCAAAAAAACCAACACTGTAGATACCCATAAGTTAGGCATATTCAATTTGAGTGATGTAGACTTAACATCAGAACAAAAGTCTGTACTGGGCAAAGGTATGGCATTTGCCCCTAGTAGTAGAATAAATGTTTTCAATACATACATTGATATTAGCAAATTTGCAAGGAATTTGACATTAAAAAAGTACTTCATGAAACAAAATGTGACACAAGAAGTTAGAAACGAAAACACCACAAATAATGAAAGATTTATACATACTGCATGTAAAAAGAAATCACTGTTCTACCCATGCTACCTAAGGGGAGGACATATTGACACATTCAGCAAATTAGTGCAGGAGGATATGGAGAAACTAGAAGGAAGGAAAAAACAAGGTTTCCATAAAAACATGACTAAAAAGGAACTTGATGCGGTCCAGGAACTAATGGGAAGAGATGATATTGTAATTAAAACTGCAGATAAGGGGGGAGGGGTGGTGATCCTCAACAGAAAGGATTATGATCTGGAGTCATTAAGACTCTTGGGAGATACGGTAACATACAAACCATTGGAAAGTAATCCAACTAAGAAGTTCCACATGGAACTGTTAGGATTACTGAATAGAGGTCTTAAAGATGGTATACTAAGCAAAAGTGAGTGGGAATTTCTATATATAGAATCTCCCAGAATTCCCATATTCTATTACTTGCCAAAGCTCCACAAGGATCCCATCCACCCACCAGGTCGTCCCATAGTGTCAGGAATTAAGGCCCTCACATCGAATCTATCTGGTTATACAGTATTGACCACTTCCTAAAGGAACCTGTAAGTAAGTTGAAATCATATCTAAAGGACACAATTCAGGTTCTCAATATTTTACAAGATATTGAGTGGAAGGACAGTTATGTCTTAGTAACATGTGATGTGTGTTCACTCTATACAGTAATCGACCATTTACAAGGGTGCGCTGCTGTTAGAAATAATTTGACGAACAGTAAATTTCTGGAATCATCACAGGTAGATTTCATTGTAGACTGCATCGGTTTCATCTTGAGTCACAACTACATCTGGAATGATGACAAGTTCTATCTCCAGGTGAGGGGCACTGCCATGGGTACCAAGTTTGCGCCAAATTATGCAAATATCTTTATGGGTATGTGGGAGGACCAATATATCTGGTCCAATCACGAGTTTGGCGCAAACTTGGTATCATGGCATCGTTATATAGACGATATCCTCCTGATTTGGGAGGGTAGCATAGATCTTTTGGAGGTGTTTCTAGCTGGATTAAATTATAATCCATATAATCTGAAGTTCACGACTAAGTACAGTAACAAACAGATCGAATTCCTAGATCTGCTTATCTACATAGAGGATAGACAGATCGAAACGAAAACGTATATCAAAAGTTTTGACACCAATAACTTTCTATTGGGTAATAGCGGACATTCCGAAAAATGGATAAATAACATCCCATTGGGTCAGATGCAAAGAATTAGACGTAATTGCTCCAAAAAGCATGTATTTGACGAACAGGCGAAAGATCTAATGGTTAAATTTGATGAAAGAAACTACAAAAAAGATATAGTAGAGGATGCATATAGAAAAGTCTCTTTGATGGATAGGGCAGAACTAATACAATATAAGACTAGAGATACTAAAGATACAACAGAGGGGGAGAAGAGGGGTAAGCCAAGAACGAGGTATGTAAATCGTCTCCCATTTGTGACGAGATATAGTAACGTCTGCTAGTGATACAGGAGATTGTTCACAAACATTGGGGCATCTTACATAAAGACCCAATGTTACAGCAGATTCTACCATCCAAACCGGAGATTATCTTTACCAGGGCAACTAATCTAAAACAAAGATTAGCCCCCAGTTGTTTAAAAAAGGACAATGTTAAACCAGTCACTATAACTACAGGGTTTTTTAAATGTCAAATGTGCAAAGGTTGCAAACTTCATCCAAACTCATAAAAGAGTTATAAAACGATTAAGTCAGAAGTCACAAATGACAGTTATGACATAAAAGACATGATCGATTGTAACTCAAGCTTTGTAGTTTATTTGTTGCAATGTCCTTGCAACAAACAATACATTGGGAGAACAACGAGAAAACTAAAAATCCGCATAGCGGAACATGTAAGAAACATAGAAAAGGGCCTGCAACAACACAGTGTATCAAAACACTTTAAAGACTTTCATGGCCAGGACCCTAAAGGTCTAAAATTTGTAGGTATTGAGAAAATCAGACCTAGCTGGAGAGGGGGTAATCCTGTGAATAAAATATCAAGACAGGAAACATACTGGATCTATGCCCTTAAAACATTAACTCCGCTAGGTCTCAATATTGACATAGACCTGGGATCCTTTCTAAAAGATTAAATAATATCTGTGTTAAATATATATCTTACATTGAGTTCAGCATTACAATCAATAAAAATAAAGTGGATTATAGTATGATAAAACTATCCCTCTCCCAAGTATAAGATCATGATATATAATCATAAAACGATTAAGATGTGGTTAAGCAACTTTTCTGTAATATATTTTTAAGTTCATGTGTAATGTTTTTTTCATGTATTAGTAAGTTATATTCACTTACGCATTGCCCTGTATATAATATCTCCATTTTATATGCCATGTAATAATTACAATTGCCTATCACCAGTTGGCTATTATGTAACCATTTATAGATTCTGTTTCAATATATATACCATCATTATGTCAATACATGTGTAAATAACACCGATTTAATAAGGTTTGGTTTTAATCAAATGCAATGGGCCCATACGAAGTAACCCATAGGTATCAAATTAATGAATGAATGTGCGTCTATGTTATCCCATTGGAAATGCTATTACAATGTACAGTAGTTGGAATTAATGTAATGAGGCTTAAATTTACAACACCCTCCTAAGAGGAAGAAACTGTGAATAAGAGGAACAATATATCCCATTTATAACAACTCAGTCAAATTTGTCTAACATATGGTATGAGTACGTACCAGGGTACACTGTAACAAAGCCTCTCTAAAGGAGGTATTTTTAAAAAAGTAAGTCCATCCAAATTGAGGGACAGAGATGGTTAATTAAATATATATATTATCTATTGCTCTAATAGTAGTTCGAGATCAGATGTTTATGTATAATTGTAATTATAGTATAATGATATAAATTTACGTAGGAATTGCTTTATTAGCCAGGTGGTAACATAATTTATTGCCTTTAACTGATGATAACAGTCACATAATTAAAACCTCAAAAGAAGACTTCTTTTCTGTACAATGTAATCATCAATTTCAATTAAGGGGTGCTTTTTGTAATTTTCTAATTAACTAGATAGCCAATCACGTAATGGAGGAGGGTATATCTATACAGGAATAGGGACACATAGTGAGATCATCCCCTGACGAAGCCGAAAGGAGAAACGCGTAGGGCGTGATTTTGGAGCATTGAGAGTGAACACAGGACATTGGGGACACTAGCCAGCAATATCCAGCTGTCTGGCAGTGATTTGTATCGTTGTGCCTGCTCGGTACATATTTTTAATCAGTTGGTGAGGGACGAAGACTAACACAGTGACCGGGAGATTTGGAGACGTAATCTCGCGAGGAGACGTGACGTCACCACGCCGCCGCGTGCATGCGAACAGCCACCGGGAGGAACGGGACAGTGAGTGAAGCGACCAACAAGACGGACAACAACGAAGGGGGAAAAACGCCACACCATACCCCTGGAGTAGCGTGAGTACTATTAGCACATTAGGTGCGGTCACAGAGACACATGGCCCTTAACTACGGGTTTTGCAACATCTATAATAGTACCCCGCCTTCAGAGGCTCTGGATATTATTGAGAGTGCCTAAATAAATGACTCCATACCCCTGGAAGTTTGGCAATAACATCGCATGTGGCTATAAGGACATTGTGCAAGGAGTTAACTGGAACTGTGTATAAGTCCACGGATACCTACCCTTGATGAGTGTGAGAAGCTCTAAATTCTCAAACACTTTTACCCAAACTCACAAAGTGTGAGTATTTTACTTATTGTCTTTTTTATTAAATTTTATAATAAACTGTGTTACACTATGTATGTGTCCCACTTCTCTTCCTATATGTGACACTTCACACGAGGATACGGTTCCTGTAGATGAGTTGCTGCTGGCTGTTCCAGATCTTCATTCATTGTTCCTGATCCCAGAGTGGATACAAGGCCTGATTATATTCTATCTGCTGTAAGTGCATATCGTACCCTCTGGCAGACAAATTGTTTGAACGTATTACCCTATGTTTGTCTTTCTTGTTTTTACTTGCGCCTAGGTCACTCTTGTTTGGATATCCTTCTATACCAGCCCGTGGAGTGGTAGACCTTTTGGCTGCAGACTTAATCAGGGAAAGTTAGAATGTGAGGTAGTATACCCTCCTATATGTGTGGTAAATATCATTATTAGTCTTACTGTGATTGCGCTTATTGTAGTTTTCTGTTTTTATATATACATATATATATATACACACACACACACGTAAAAAGGTATAAATCAGATGCTCAAACTTAACTCAAAAATACAAAATTTTTAAATTAAATAATTAACTCATTAGAATTGTATAAAACATAACTTTAGTCAGACACATATTACAGACGTTAGGTTCAGATATACTGTTCTCCTGTCTTTATACCTGTTTAAACAAAGGGATATGCTGCACACCAAATTTGAAAAATGAAATACATAGTTTACCGGTGCTGCTGGTTCAAGGAGTACCTGTCAAAAATATTCCAAGGCAATTCTCAGCAAAAGGGGAATCCAACGCTCTACGGATTTTATCAAACTAATTTATTGCGCCACACAATGTTTCGACCTAAATAGGTCTTTCTCAAGTGAGTAGGCATGAAACAACTGAGTATAAGCCCAGTATATATACCCCCCAACAAAGACATAATACAGGTGAAAACATTTGAAAAATCACACCAGCTAACCCCAATCATGGACATATTCTCCACAGCCATCCGTTGTGCTTTGATCAAACATTATGTTCTCATGCATTAAGGATAAGGAGGACACCAGATGGCTGTGGAGAATATATCCAGGCATCTGGAGAGGAGACAGGATGCACAGAGTAGAGCGGATTGCCAGGGGGGGCACCTAAAGGACTGACGTCACTGCTCCAAAAGAAGAGGAGAAGAAAGTCTGGAGTACGCAAGCACACAGGGTACAATCACGGAGGAGAGGTGAAGGATCGCCGTCGCATAGGACGCATGCGCAATGCCATAACTCTCGCGAGACGAGGAGTGTCTAGTCAGACAGGAAGAATGACGTAATGGCAACCGGAAGAAGATCACCCTGGATCGCAAACATAGACGACGAATGCACAGAGGATAAGGAGCATACATGAAGTGGAGAGGACTAATCAGGACCTTTACGATTACATCACTGGCATGTACATCCAGAAACAAGTCCTCCAGGATCATAGAGAATGAGAAGCAAGTCCTCCAGGATCAAAGAGAATGAGAACCATAGAGACTGAAAAACAAGTCATCCAGGATCATAGAGAATGAGAATCATAGAGACTGAGAAACAAGTCCTCCAGGATCATAGAGAATGAGAATCATAGAGACTGAGAATTTGATTTGCTTTGGACTGATCAGAGGGTGACAGATTGGGGTCAACTGGTGTGATTTTTAAAATGTTTTCATCTGTATTATGTCTTTGTTGGGGGGTATATATACTGGGCTTATACTCAGTTGTTTTATGCCTAATCACTTGAGAAAGACCTATTTAGGTCGAAACGTTGTGTGGCGCAATAAATTCGTTTAATAAAATCCGTTGAGCGTTGGATTCCCCTTTTTCCTGAGTTGATACCTGTTTAACCTGGTTCTTTTCTCCCTCTGTTTACCTCATCTATGATCTTGTGCAATTTGCCGCAAGAGACCCCAGGATGTATGTGCGAAAGCCTGATATATTTGGTCTTTTTCACTATGTGGTAGGGAGTCAATAAAGGGTTCCCATTTTGTAAAGAAAATCTCAGTTTTTTGTTCCTCAGTGGTCTCCGTTTCCATTTTATCTAAGGTCATTAGCTGAGTGAGATATGTTTAACCGTTTCCAAGTTTGGAGGGTCATACGTCACCCATTGCACCATTATAGACTTTGTAGCTGCCAGGTGTATAATTTCAGCAATCCTTGGGATTCCTGAGTCCCCATTAACTTCTTTCCACCCCTCCATGTTCCCAAATAAAACAGATAGAGGTTCCTTTACAGTTACCACTTTTGCCATGTCATATATATATATATATTAGAACCTGGTCCCAAAAATCAGATATACTGTACATGGGCATTCCCATAAGGCAGTGTTTTAGATCCGCTTTAATAAGTAGACATTTCGGGCATTTATTTTGATCCTTTTCTATCTGTTTATATTGGATATCAAACACATAATATGCTCTATGTAGTAATTTAAATTGCAATTCCCTCCATGTTTCTGATATAATTATTATCCTGGTTCTACCCAATCCTCAACATGCGTTAGAAAAGCCAGCACACAGGGGCTATGCAGGGGAAGGATACACAGACCCAACGATGAAACCCCAACACTGGATTGACCAGGGAGATGGGGAAATGGTGATGTAATAATATAAACTCACACGGCCATGTGTGAATCTGTACTTCACAAGGTATCTTGTACACTGGGTCTCTGCTGTGACGTCCCTCAGTGGGGGGGTGGATGAACCCTCGTGGTGCACCAAAGGCCAATAGGATAGAAGATATCCAGATGATGCGGTTAAAAACACAGTATTTATTGGTATAACAAACGAAAGCTGCAATGAACTCACATGGGAAAAAACATCAGTGCTCCTGACTGGTCCGGGCTGCGACTCGCTAAGACCTCCTCTGTGAACTGCGTCAGGTCTGCAGGGCTGGAGGGTAGTGGTGTCTGAGCACTGCGTTGATTAGCAGGAGCCAGGAAAGTGAACGTTGCCCGAACTACGCATTACGTATCTCGCGATACTTCTTCAGGTTCGGCAATGTTCATTTATGTCGGAAAGTCTCTGATTCTAGCATAGAAACAGCTGTACTACCTGAAAATGGAGCCATTAACAGTAATCAGTGCATTAGCAACAACTCAGTTGCCTGCATACAGAATGCAACCAGATTAAAATGGATATAAGCACCTAGTGTCTTTTCTGTGTTATTCCACAGATCCTCATTTCAAGCACCACCATCGCTCCGCTATGACACATTTCACTGTTTTTATTTATTTTTTATTGTTTTTATATTGTTTTCATATTGATTTTATTGTTTTAGCTTGCGTCTTGGGACCATTTGATCCCCTTACTGTTTACATATGTTTTTATATGCTATATTAGTTGTATGTCATTTGGCAGGGCTGCTGCAGTCAGTGATGTCAATCTGCCATTCATTATGGATTTATATTTTATACCATGTGAGAGCTTGCCTTTTAGCTCTGTATATATTCAGCCAGCATCATGCTTTATGTCCACCAGGTGACATAGGTGTGACATTTAGATTAGGTGTGTGACTGTTGTTACCTTTTTATTTGCAAGCTTATCTGTACCTAGTTTTAGCCATATGTTTTATGACACCTGTTATACTACACATTGTGAGGGTGCTTTTACTCCCTTTTTACTATGTTAGTATGTTAGTAGGCAGGGTTGCTGCAGTTAGTGATGCCATCTTGCCATTCTTTATGGATCTGTATTATACACCATGTGAGATAGCTTGCCGTTCAGCTCTGTAATAATATAGCCAGCATTATGCATTATGTCCACCAGATGGCATAAGTGTGACATCTAGATGAGGTCTGTGACTGTGTTTTAATTTTATTGTATTTTCCTACTTATCTGTACCCAGTTTTAGCCTTATGCTTTTGTCTGTATGACATTTGTTATAATATACAGTGTGTGGGTGCTTATATCCATTTTAATCTGGTTGCATTCTGTATGCAGGCGACTGAGTTATTGATAATGCTCTGATTACTGTTAAGGGCTCCGTTTTCAGGTAGTCCAGGTGTTTCTATGCTAGAATCAGCTGCTGGGCTATTTAAGAGACTTTCCGACATAAATGAACATTGCCGAACCTGAAGAAGTATCGCGAGATACGCAACGCGTAGTTCGGGCGACGTTCACTTTCCTGGCTCCTGCTAATCAACGCAGTGCTCAGTCACCACTACCCTCCAGCCCTGCAGACCTGACGCAGTTCACAGAGGAGGTCTTAGCGAGTCGCAGCCCGGACCAGTCAGGAGCACTGATGTTTTTTCCCATGTGAGTTCATTGCAGCTTTCGTTTGTTATACCAATAAATACTGTGTTTTTAACCGCATCATCTGGATATCTTCTATCCTATTGGCCTTTGGTGCACCACGAGGGTTCATCCACCGAACACCCACCCACCCCCCCACTGAGGGACGTCACAGCAGAGACCCAGTGTACAAGATACCTTGTGAAGTACAGACTCACACATGGCCGTGTGAGTTTATATTATTATATTATTATATCACCATTTCCCCATCTCTCTGGTCACTCCAGTGTTGGGGTTTCATTATCGGGGCTTGCATCGTTGGGTCTGTGTATCGTTCCCCTGCACACCCCCTGTGTGCTGGCTTTTCTAGTGCATGTTGATGCTAGCCAGGTAGCTACTGTTTTAAGTTGCATTGTGTTCCTACCAATTTAGATTCACACTGTTCTTTCTCTTTGCGCTCCCCTATCCTTCTCCACATACCATTTGAGGATCGCTGGGACGAACCTCCTTGGGTCGAGCTGCAGCATTTACATCGGGCCAGTATTATTTTTATTATTTATTACTTTTGGCCTCACCACGTGCGTTCATTTATTACGTACCATCACACACGTTTTATTCAAGAGTTAGTTATATTGGAGCACCCTAGTATCTTCCTACCTCTACCCAATCCTAACAGCAAAGAGTCAATCTCAGTTATTTCTGGGAAGTCCTTGTTCCACTTGGCTGCCACTTTTTGCAATTGCTTGCCATAGTCTTTATCTCGGATCCAATCATATAATTCAGAGATCGAATATGTAATATTATTTTCAGTCCTAAAGTAGTTATCAAAAATGTTTTCTAATATCTCTTTCTTATAGTTCTCAAGACTCTTACAGTAATGTATGATCTGCATGTAGGGGAAGTAGTGAGATTGTGGGAATTCCTTCTCAACTCTGAGCTCTTCAAATGACATAAAACGTTCCCGTTCTGTATCTACCAACTGCCCTATATTTTTTATTCCCTTGGTTTCCCAAGTCTTACACATATTTTGAGATCGAATGGAGAGAAGAAGGCGGTGCAGCTGCCTACGTCAGTGAAACAGACCGGGACTCCTCTGGATCAGCAAACTATACATTTATTGGCACATTAAACAGCAAAAAACATCCACTCTGACATGTTTCGTGCGAGGGATCGCACTTTATCAAAGAGCTGGCACAAGAGGGTCTTTACCTTCTTTATGTAAAATTCTGATGAATGCTTTTTTCCCGATCTCCAAATATTTCCCTCTGTCTACTATCTGTTTGAAGGCATTTTGCAGGGGTAGTCCTACTTCTGGCCCCAAGATCTTATAGAATTCGGCCGTAAAGCCATCAGGCCCTGGTGCCTTCCCATTTTTAAGTTTCTTTATGACAGCCTCTATTTCTTCCCTGGTAATTGGTGCATTAAGTTCTTGTTGCTCTTCATTTGTTATTTTTGGAAACTTTAATAATCCCTGTAAAAACTTGTCTTGAGCTACATCATCCTGCTCACAGGTAGTATACAGATGTTCATAAAAGTCCCTAAACACTGTACATATTTCTTCAGGAGCTGATGTTAGTTCATCTGAAGCTTTACGCATCCAAAGTATGTGTTTTGGCTGTGTAGCTCATCTAATTAGATTTCCTAATAACTTTCCTGCCTTGTTACCATACTTATAAAGGTTAAGACCTCACAAACCAGGGCAGTAAAACTGGGCAGGGAACTGGGTTACATTCCAGGTTCCAGGATATGCCCGAACCCCAGGACCCTGTGAGGGGTTCCGTAACTCTCTCACCAAAGACAGGGTGGAGAGAGTTGTAGGGGTTACATTTTGAGTTAAAGCGTGTCAGCTCCGCAGCCAACTACTGGCTGCAGTCCTGTGAATGTGTATAAGACTGAGTTTTGTTTTATTAAAATGAGGACAAGGGGTTAATAAATACCCACACCTTACACAGGGTCCCTAGGATAAAAGAGACATGACCCAAGTAATGCCCAGGTACCCTGGGTCCAGTAGGGGTTCAGGGGGAAAATCATACAATGTGTTAAATGTATGAATTATGGGAACAATGTTTTTGAATAAGGGAAAAGAGAATGGGTTTTAACCATGCCACAAGCTTGATATGTTTGAAGGAATGTCAGAGTAAGTCATTGAGCATGGCTATGAACAACATTTACATAGGAAGTTTAGGGGGCTGCTCATATCAGCTTCAAAGGCCAGGACGTAGAGGTGTTAAACCTTTTGTTCACAGGCAGGAGTAAGGTAGACTGAGTGGCATTCATTAAGGAAGCAGGGTGGCATATGCTAAGTAGCAAGTGGACAGGTGGGGGAAGATGACATTTCTGTTGCACATGCTCTGTCACTTTTCTGAAGCTAGGGATACCAGGGGTTATCCACCTGGCAAAGTGTGTGAGTGGCCAGGGATACAATTCCCACGCAGTGATTCGCTGCAGACTGACAGGATGGACCTTTTGGAGTTTTTAAAAGGTCATGTAGTCCGTCAGAAAGTTAGTTCCATCTGAAGATTTCATCGGATTCACCAAGTTCCAGCGTCAGCGGTTCCGGAGTGTGAGGGGTTAATTATATCATAACCAAGGATTGTGCCCCTCTCCTAGAATTCGTTAGAGCTAAGGGATCCCGAACGAACCCTGTAGGGACTGAACGAACTTTTCCCTGTTGGCAGAGATATAGAGGTGGCAACTTGTGCCCCTAGCCAGGAACTGTTACACGGATCAATATGCACACCAACTGGATGCGTGCAGGGGTGCCCAGAGACTTTGTTTCGTTCCAAGGACATTTGATTTCGTTCCCTATACCCAGTAAGTGTTTTATTAAGTGTAATTGTGCAAGATTTGTGTGTTTGTCTGAAAAGAAATAAATTAAAATTTATTTTGCCCGCCTTGTTGTGCTCAGTCTAGAATCCCAGAATGAATGTGTGTATAAGTCTTGGTCTCCCGTGACAACCACCCTTCCCTCTGTGTCACTCCAAGTTGATATAAGCTCATATGGTAGTGTTTTGCTTATCAGAATCGCTACCCCCCCTTTCTTTCCCACTGCTGGGGAGAATACACATTCATCTACCCAGTTAGTCTGGAGTTTCTTACTCTCCTCCCTGTTTAGATGTGTTCCCTGAAGAAGTGCTACATCTGCTTTTAAGCGCTTAAGATGCTTAATATTTTGTTGCTTTTAATTGGGGAGTTAATACCCTTAACATTCCATGGAACCAGTCTTGTCATTGGTTAGTTGTTAAACTATATTGTCTAGCACGCCTTTACCTAATGTATATAATGACTTAAAGAACCTTACTTTACCGTGATTGCCTGTTGTTTCCTTTTTCTCTATCGCAATATATCCGACCAGTGAAAAACATTTCAAATAATACATATATATCTCAGGATATAAAAAATAAACCATAAAACATGTAGATTAATGACATTCCTTTTTTCCAGAAGTGACATTTTAGCCTCATCCCAGCTCACCGCTGCTTCCTCCTCCTTTTACCCCACCACTCTAATTTATATTTTTCAAAACAGGTTTTCTTAATTTTTTTTTTTTTTAACATGTAACCAATTAGACAACAACTTTTTTTTTTTAAAGACACTGTCACAGTAGATCAGGTCTTATTTACACATTAATACTGGGATTCTACCCTGGTGCGCGAGGGAGCCAATCACAGACTGGCTCCCATCAACCAATAGCAAGCCAGCTAGTGATTGCCAATGGGAGGACATCATTTTAAAAGCAGGAAGAGGGAAAACTTCAAACTTGCAAACAGCAGTTACAACACGTAGTTACAACACACACACACACCACCCCCACCCCCCTTTGGGCTGCTGCAGTGCTGTGAGCTCTATTGTTTTGACCCCTGTCATGGCCGCGCCCCCCCCCCCCGACCCGTTTGGCCATGCCCCCTCCCCGCTCGCAAAAATGCTCCCTACGGACCGCAAATAGCTTCAAGTGCCTCTCCACGCGCCGCCTGTCTGCAGTGCGGGCGCGTGGTCTGAGGCAGCGGGGCCTTAGCCTAAGGCATCATGCTGGCTTAATGCCACAATGTCTGTAAAAGCCAGGAGTTGAAAGGGCTCAGTGACCCAAAGATGTGAGGTGGGGAGGAGTTTCTCAAGTACCCTCATCCTAGTGTAAAGTCTGGGCAGTTTGGCAAATGGTGGCCAGCCCAGACTTACTGTTGCCAGGTATAGGGGCTTGGTCTCTTATGCTAAGGAGCAAAGGTGCTACGTTCGCGCATGCCCTTAGCAGAATGAGAAGCCCCCCCCTGCCAGGTTTGTGAAGTATTGGCAACTCCGGGATAGGTGGGAAAAGTTATTCCCACAGAGAGATTGGCTGCACTGTTTAGGTATAGGGTTTTGAACCTTATAAAAAAAACCTGCAGCCCATTGGGAATCAGATTCACCCAAGAACCATCTTAAGATTCATCAAGCTTAGAAGATTTCATAAGATACCAAGATTCCAAGTGCCATTATCGTGGTGGCAGAACGAAGGAAGCAGCTCCGTCGGTGTACACAGCGGTGACAACTTGCACCGCTGACCGAGGACAGTTCCAAGCCGTTTCGTGAGTGTGGTGGTGAAGGGGCACCCAGGCCAGTAAATAAAGGTATTATGCCCAGCTGGGTGCCCTTGAGTCCTATTGTAATTGTGAAGTGTCAGCTTTGCAGCCTACTGCTGGCTGCACGCCTGTAAATGCATTAGAATTGTCTGTGTGTGTCCTGCTAGGAATAAGGGGACTGAGGAAAAAAGAGAGAGATCCAGCGCTACACGGATTTCAGGATAATGAATTTATTGTGCCACACGACGTTTCGACCAACAGGTCTTTTTCAAGTGACAAGGCATACTCAAATGAGGGTCTACCTAGTATATATACCCTCCAACATTAATCAAACAAGTGAAAAAACAAGTGAAAACAGTTACATAATCACCCCAGCTGCTCCCAGTCCGCTTCCCCTGATCAGTGCTATCTCCATGCATAGCCAAAACAGTCCATGAGAGTTCATTTCCGGTTCCTGTGTCCATTTCCGGTCTGTGCGTTCCAGTGACGTCACGGGACTCTTCTGCGCATGCCCATGCGTTCCAGCATCGTCATCGTCGCCCCGTCGATCTACAGTGACGTCAGTCTTCTTGTCTGAGTAGTTTATCCTTCCCTCGTGCTGCTGTGGGGGCTGTTTGTTCGCTCTATGAGCTGTAAGCCTTCCTTCTTCTGCGTCTCGACTGTGGGAGGTTCTCCTGCTTCCTGTTTCTTCTCACTGTGAGATCTCTGGAATCTTGCAGTCCTTATGTGTCCTGAAAATTTCTCTCTCTCTGATTCCTTCAATAAATGTCCTTTAGTATGTGTCGAGTGGAGCTGTATATAGTGTGCTCACAGTGTCATATTAAAAAAAAGTGCAAAATAAACATTTATAAAAGTTTTATGGAATTTTTTTCAATCTATTTAGTCCTTACTCATCATCAAATAAGGCGTTCTCACACAACAGCAGCCAATCCTTATAAGAAACATATAAGAAACGTTTATCTCCTATCAAGAAAACAGTTGTAGTAGATATGTAGTCATTTAGCCCTTTAGGATAATACTGTGTCCAACGTATAGTCAGAATGTCTCCTTGTAATAAAAGTGTATCTACAATGAATCAGTGGACTTTCTTTGTATTAGTTCTACCCCATACACGAAGGATGAGACTGGTGTGTTGTGTCTGTAAATTGGTCCTAAACCCCCCCTTACGATGAATCTACGTTCCTGTCATTAGGCTAGCACCCTGGAAGATCCCTGGGATTATTTAAAGGATACTTTACAGATCAATTATTTCTGTGTACCATTGTATTTTATATATGTATATTTGGAGACGTTGATTTTCTTATCATCCCAGTACATTCCAGTTTCACATTAGTGTTAGTCGCTGGTTCAAGTGTAAGGCTTTACTTTATGGAAACGCCTAGCCATCTATCTCTAGACTTACAAACAAAAGCAGAAATGAACACTTTAACGAGGCAGGAATCATAAACTTTTTTTATAAGACTGACTACCTCCCGAAGAGGTTTTGGTCCTGATAGACCACCGCTTGATATTCAAGACTTAGAAAGACTTAAAATATGAAGAAAATAATTGTTTGCCCATCCGGAACACTTAAGGAAATGAATCCTATAAACAAAAACTTATCCCCCAGAGCTTCAGATCCAAACCGTACACCATTGGCATAGATAAATCCAACTTCTGCTGTGAGCAACTGGTGCAAAATACTATAAAGCCTCCTTGGATTTATGGTATTGGTCATAGAGAAGCAGAGCTGAACAACCAACTATCTAGACAAGACATGACTTTTTAAAAACTGAGTCGATACTATAGAACTACACATCACAAGTGGACATTCCATAAAACTCTTGATACTTAAAAATAACACTAAGCAAGTCAGGAGGACTTAGTCACATTTCACAAAAACAGAAATTCAAAAAAGTATGGAGACTATAAAGAAAAATAGTGTTTACATATGTACTAAGCAATAAAACGCACCAAGATCCACAAAAAGGAAAGGCAAGAAAAAATCCAAAAAGAGGAAAATTTCTCCAGTGACCAAGGCCGTTCATCTGCTGATAAGGCACGGGACAGAAACACCGGACCCCCACCTACTCCGCTTCTTTTTTTTAGGAGGAGGTATGAACGGGGAAAAGGCAAAAGAAAAAAGGACAGGAGGGGGGGAGACAATACACCAGCGGACAATACGCCACGCCGTCTTGAGACCCCCGGCCTCCAATAAGTATTTTGCTAGTACTTGTTATCAATCTCCTCCTGTTACCACTGTCCAACACAGATTGGAGGTTTTTGTCTAGGACCTCATTTGTACCACCACTACAAAGCATAACAGATTTGATTTAGAGTGGGAGCTTTTTTAAGATGGGAGGAAAACTAAACTTAAAAATCTTTTTTTCGTCAACAGGGCCGGCCATTGCAACAGACAGCATCCATCAGTAGCCACACAAAATTTGACTGAAAGAAACGGTATGGTAAATTAAATCTTTAACGTTGTGTACCAATCCCTGTTTAAGGAACAAAGGAATTCAGCATGTAAGCAATACATGACTATGTGGTAAGGACGCGATGATATAAACACACACCTATTTTACAGAAAAAACTCGCATCCATACACTCACCTTAACATCAGGTCAACAAGGCGTGTTTAAACAATTGTAAGGTAGCCGATTAACCCGCAAGACTCATCCTAAAGAGCAGACAAGGGACGGGGCCCCGGCCTCGTTCCTCTCGTCACAACATTGCATGAACACTGTAATACGGGCAGAAGCCACAGGCTCATTAGCATGACAGCAAACTGCTATGTGAAATTAACACAATGAAATCCCACAAGGACCCATACCAAGGAAGAAAATAAAACAATCTTACAATTGGGGTTTGGGTGTCATACAAATGGGCTAAACAGAAAATGAGTTAAGACTTTTTAACACTGGAGCTCACCGACGCCGACCAGTGCTTGTATCTCCTGAACCAAGATACATAAGGTCTTTCATAATCACCCCCCAGGTGTCAGACCGATCATTGTCTCTAAGGCCACAAGTTCCCATCAACCACCATTGTCATGTTGTTGGTGTAGACACTTTTTACAGAAACCATTATGGTCATTAAGAGAGGTAGATATCGTATAGAGTCGCGTCACGCAACAAAGTTGCGGCCAGGCAGCGCCGCCTTCACTGCACTCGCTGCGGACGGCGCCGTCCGGCCCGGGCGGCCAGGTTCGCGGCCGCTCTTCGCGCCCGCGCTCGCACTCTGCTGCCGCCGCGTTCCGCGTTCGGCGCACCTCCTCCTCGTGCTCGCACGACGGCCCACGCCCCGTCCGTGTCGTTGGCCTCCCGGGCTTAGTGAAGGGGGACGATTTTCATGGTTGAATTTTAAAGAATGTCGAAGTATTTCTAGTGCATGATGTCACTAGTCTCTACTAGGGCGGGTGCGGATCCCCTCATTCCGCAAGGTTTAGAAGTGGTGGTAGGGAAAGAAATTTTAAATTAATTGGACCGAAAAGGACACCAACTGATTACATCATGCGGGGTACTGTTACACTTTTGTGATCTTATGCACAACGGATTATTTTAGTTTGCGAACAATTTTAGGGGTATTTGCAGTCACCACAGGGTCCGGGCCATGGAGCACTGTAGGGCGCACCGATCCCTAGGTGGCTAACGTTATCGGTTGCACATTTTGAAGAAACATACAATCTATGCGGCACACAAGGGGTGTCTTTGGTAGATTACGGTCGTTCTGATTGTCCCCCTGCGTGATAAGGGGGAGGTTAGACGACCATCTTTTTTATCTGTGGAGGAGAACAGAAAATGAACTATTGTCAGTTCTTCACGTACTTGGCAGAAATACCTGACGCCAATGTGATTGTACTAAGGAATTGAGCAAGGGGTCTCAGATTCGCTATTTAGTCTGTAATGATGTACAATGATGACATGAGGGACACAGCGCAGACCTTGGTTCCGGGGGGGTAGGGACTTACGGCTAGAAATGCTTACATTGGGCATGGTTCTAGGGGGGGGATTTTCATCCAGGGACCTTAAGGGAAGGATGTTAGCCCCCTTATTCGGGCAGAAAAAATCAAGTCGGAAATTTGTCGACATGCCTACAACATCTGCTAGAACGGCATAGCAGAGGGATAAAACCAGATTTACTGAAAGGGCGCCATAAAGCATCCAAGGCGTGGGGAATCGATCTTTTGGAAAGGAGGACCACTAATGGTGACTAGGCCGGATGGCTAAGAGATGAAATAACCTTTTGTGTCAGCAAATACAACCACTGCAGTAAATTTCGTTAGACAACCATCGGGGCAAAAGACATTGGGGAAAAGGGTTCTTGCAAACGATCAATTTAGGACATTTGGTAAAGAAACCCACCGAATTTGCTACGAAAAGATGAGAGAATATCAATGTATTCCATGTGTTAAAGCAGAAATAAAAATGAGCACTAATGTGATCCGGACTTTTTGTGAAGTAACGGGGGGGGGGGTTTTTGGGGTTAAGGTAACACCAAAGCAGTGGCTGCTACAGGGGGTGTTTTATTGTTCCGGGTATCAAGCATTTAATGACGGTGCGATGTATTTTGTCATCCAGAGAAGTGGTGGCAATATTAAAAGTTCATAAGCGTGCTCCCCCCGCTCACCGTGCACTAAAGCTAAACACACATGGGGCAAGTCATCTAGGGGTAATCACAATTCAAATTGGTCGCATTGTTGGCTTTTATGGATTGGGTGAAAAACAAAAAGGAGTCTAAAAGACCAGATTTAGTTATCATAAGGTCAGGATAAATGATAAATCGGGGAATAAAGGGCACGGTTTTTATTGACCACTGGTACAACCACAGGCGAGGACCCGCAGTCGTCATCCCCTCGTGGTATGTGGATAGAACTAAGGGTACAAAGAGAAGTCCACAGGATTGGGATGTACTGGTTAGATAGGCACTTTTAATACAGGTGGCTACGAGGAAGGCGCGTGGGGGGGACTGTACTCAACGGTACACGTGTAGGGTACACCGGTTTAAAATCCGTAAAGAGGGCATAAATGACTACATATCTTCACAACTGTTTCTTGATAGGGAAATAAAGAACTGTTTCTGTATATGTTTCTTTATAAGGGCATGTCTGCTGTTGGTGAGAAGGGCGCTTATAAGTGAAGGGTAAATGGGGGACTGAAAAAGTAGAAATTGAAAAGCATATCCATAAACTGAATTATAAATAGTTATATTTTGCACTTTAGATTGAGCACTGTGCCACACTATATACAGCGGGAGCCCGCGTGATCACATACTAAGGACAATTTCTTGCAGGTGAAACGGAGAGAGAGAGCGGTTTTGCACAGACGGCGCAGTTAATGACTAGAGGGGCAAGGTCTTCGCGAGAGATCTGCGACATTGAAGAGACAGGACGCAGGAGACACACGGGGGTCCTCACATCGAGGGCGCAGGGAATGAATGGGAATTGCTTGCGATCTCGGGGGGAGTACGGGAGCGAACAACACAAACCCCAGCAGCGTCAAGTCGAAAAACGAGGAAGGCTAAAAGGCACTCAGGGGGGGAGGTCAATACAATCGGCTGAACTCACTGGTAGATCGACTGTGCAGACGATTACTATGCGGAAACGCATGGCAATTCGTCCAGAAAGGTCCCTTGCGTCACTGGACCGCACAATGACCTGAAATGGACGACAAGGACCGGAATTACTCTCAATGACTGTTTTGGCTATAGCATGTTGGGAGATAGCACTGATCATGGGGAAGCGGACTGGGTAGCAGCTGGAAGTGATTAATTGTAACTGTTTTTCACTTGTTTTTACTTGTTTGATTGAATTGGATGGGTATATACTAGTAGACACCTCGCTATTGTGAGTATCCTTGTCACTTGAAAAGACCTGTTTGGTCGAAACCATCGTGTGGCAACATAAATCATTACCTCGAAATCCGTGTAGCGTCTGGATCCTCTCTCGTTTTTTCCTCTTTGTACTTGGAAATTCCAATAGGGCAGGTAACTGTGGTCCTATGAACAGGCAGCAAAGCATGGGCTCACCAGTTAAACTGTAATGTAATTTGGAAATTTATTAATATTGTAGTAAATGTTGTGTGCAGGCCTTACCCCGCCTATAACATCATGAGGGGTAACGGGGGGACGGAAAACGGGGGACATTATCCGGGATCATGGGGCACATTGTGGAATCGAGTGCGGTCGGACCGCTTATGAATAGATTAGTTCAAGTGAGTATTCGTTAACCACTATTCCCACAAAAATCGTTAATACTAATTACATTTGTAGAGTTGGTCTTGCAAAACCAATATAATGGTACGAGAACAGGGGGGGGACATGGCGTTATATTAATTAGCATTGTATGAGTGGAAGGCGGGTCACAGGGATAAAAAGAAAGGCAACATTTTTCACTCACCTCACTGCGGGGGGGCAAACAGGGGGCGGAAGTCAGGAGGCAGTCATAAAGAGCGGAGTTTTAAAATCGGCGCAGCGGGCGCGTTTTCCAGCAACGCGCATACGTGTCGAGAGGAGCGCACGTTGATGTTAGGTAACTGGCCAGGCGGCTATGGATTTGTGGTGTGACGGGTGGGGGGCAGGAGCTGTCTAGGAGGGTCCGGGCAGGACCGTAAAGGGGCAGTTATAGTTTTCCCACGTTAATTAAAAAACTATTTTTGAAAGTAGAAGGGGGTAAGATTAAAGTTCCGCCTTTGGTGGTTTATGGTAAAATTATAAAGAGGGCAGTGGCATGGTTGCATTCGAGGGGGGTCATGGGGGGGTCGGAGCAGCGGGAACATTTGAGGGTTTATCAAGTATTCAGGGGGTGATTCCCAGAGGTATGGCCGAGGGGCCGATTCGCGGCACAGTAGTCAGTGTGGCAATGACACACTTAATTCCGAAAGACGTTCGCAAGGACAATACACCTGAGATGACTCCAAGAAGTACTAGAGAGTCGCGGCTTTAAAAGGTACCGGGTGGGGGGGGGGGGGTGGGAGGGGATCAGCTTTCGAAAAAAGGTTGAAGCGAGGGAAGAACTGTAAACAAGTGTTTTTCTAGCAGATATCAGGAAAAAAGGGTAGACAGATGGCGCGGCGTGGGGGGGGAGGGGGGGTGGGACTTGGTGTTGAGGGTATTGCTAATAGGCGGGGACAGGAGATGCAAAGGGGTTTGTGCGTGGCAGTTCCCCCTGGCATGAGCCTTGAAGCCCCTTTGCCCGAGAGATAATCTCAGTAGACCGTCCTGTGCTAGGAGCGCTTGCCAGGTAAGGTGGGGAGGGAGGGTTTAGGGTGGGTGGGGTGGGCACCACTGCAGCGAGTTGGCTGCAGGGAGGGGGGGGTGTACGAGCAGGGCATGTGGGACCTTTGGGTGCTTTTAAAACTTTTCTTTTTATAATATCGTGTTGGTATTTGAATAAGAGGTAGGAAATCCGGCACATCACAAGAACAAGATGTGATAGGGGGCGAAATGGCACAAAAAGTTCTAACTTATTTCTTTGGAACATTATTTTGATCTACGGGGCACTGTATTTTCCGAAAGTGTTAGGGGGGAAAAGAGTCAAAGTGTTAAATGGCTATGGTTACTGTGCTATAATAGGTATAATTCATTAACGAGTAACTCGCCTTGTGTTGTTTTCCACCAAAATAAATAAAACATTGAAAGAAAAATTATGCACAACTCCCGTGGCACCAACTCGCGGGCAGACAGGGAGGAAGTCTTACACAAGAGCGTCAGTCAGGGGTACATAGATTCAAAAGTGATGTTATATCATGATTACAAACATGAGCAGAAAGAAGGTACTGATGGTCAGGTTCTGAGAGTGAGGAAGAGAGGCAACGGGGGGCATGGGAGGTATGTGGGGCAACCTAGGCGTTTCATTCACCGCTGGTGGGTGGGTCTTTATCACCTTTGCACCGGTACTTCCCTGTCTGGGAGTTGTTGAAGGGCTTACTGCGTTCCTATCTATCATGGGAGCACGCAGAGATTTGGCATGGGCTGTTTGAGAATCCGGTATACGGTGGCGTACTATGTATCACTATCTACCCGGCAAGAAGGGTGAACGTCAGACTGACGCGTAGAGAAGCGGCTGGTGGATAGTCCGCGTCCAGTGATTCTCTCTTCAGGTAGAACGGCTGAGTTTCCTGGAGGACTCGGGGGGCGCTGCCAAGCAAGCGGGCGAGTGACAAACATGGTGGCGGGTGGGGGAGGCGCTTGAGACCCTGGCTGACGTCCGAGTACGGTGGCCTTAAGTGTGGGTCCAGCAAGCGAGTTTGCGATCCGAGATAAGAGATACGGATGCGGCTTCTCTAATAGGTCGCACAAATCGCACTAAAACATTGTGACTACTCTCTCGCACTAATCAGCCTGTCACCAAGAAGCCGTGAGTAAACTGACCTACAGACTGAGAGTAATAACGTTTCTAACATAAGGCGAACTGTTCCTCTGCTGATCTAAGACGTGGGATCTTTTGAGGCACAGGAATTTGGAGTGATCTTGCTCGTATTCTGCCATTTGTGTGAAAAATCAAAAAATAGAACAATAAAATAAAAAGTCCCGTGGCAGCTAAATCAGAAGTGTTTCCATTTCGTAAGATATACATCGTGGGCTGGTAGCAATGGGTATTAGCCATCGTAACTAAGGATTGTACTACGGGCGCTTCGAAGAGTCGTTAGGAAACTAAGGATTTTGTGAATAAAATCCGGGGGCAAGAGCAGAACGAAAAGATTAACCCTTCGGCGGGGAGGCGGAGTAAGAACGTAGAGTGGGTTGGTTGCAGGGCAGTCGCCATGGGGAGCAAAAGACTATTTCTGCGAGGTGGCTAATTTGCAACACAACCCGCTGATCAGGGAATTGGTGTCTAGGAGACTTGTCAGTTGTAAGTTCGTTCGAGCGGAAATCATTTTATTTCGTTTTGCCCCATCTCATAGTGTTTATTGGGCGTGGGGTGTATTTTGTAGATCAAGCTGTGTGTGGTATGTGATGATAGAAACGATACAAAACAAGGCTGGGTGCCAGCACCAACGCACATAGTGAAAGTATACGTTAAAATAGGTATTAATTTACTCAAAAACGTAAGAGGTTCTGGCGTACATCAATTTTAGAATAAAACAAGCAATATGGTTAGTGTGGGTTACCACAGGCGGTAAGGTCAACGGTCGGGAGCGTTGTGACAGCTCGCAGTCCAATGGAGGCAGAAAAGACTTCTCTGTGGTAGTCGCCACACGATCCAACGAAGCATCAACGTTTTTAGTTCGTAAAGGTTGACACGCTTGATAGTCGGCAGGAGATCATCCACAAAAAGCTCTGTGCTTCAACGGGTAAGTAGCATGCCAATAACCTGTTAATATGGCCAATAAGTAACCACAAAAGATTGTGGAATCGACTATATTCCCTAGAGGAAACGCAATTTATAGGATAAAAATAAATGTTAGATAGGGAAACAAGGACTTTGAGGACCGGAGGAGCCCAACTCCTTCCTCAATAAGTTTCTAGAAAGAGGTTATTCGAGGTATTAGTCCTGTTCTAAAGGATCTAGATTCAGTCACGGAAATATGGAATAGCCAGATTCGCATGTTAGTTCCTAAATTAGGGACAGGAAACAAGGAATGGGTAATTTGATAGTATACTGTTGTATTACCCACCACGTTAATTCGGTTGAACATGAAAATGTGAGAGAAAATTGTCGAAAGACAAACTGGGTATGTGTGTGTGTAATGAGTTCCAAGGCATAGGTGAGTCGCATTCCTATAGGAGATACGGCAAAAAAAAACCTCTAAGAAATAACCACTAGCTGCCACGATCAGGAGTATGTGGGCACTATTCAGGTCTAACTAAACTACGGGAGTACCGTGGTAAGTGTGCGAAACAGCCTTGGTAACTTTCAATGTGGGAAAGGTGTCGAATATGTAAGCACTTACACAGTCCCAATTGAGCGGAAAAAATTTCAGGGTTGACGTTATGGCGAAGTGGTGAGAAGCTTTGCGTTCGATATTTTATTATTGTAATTCAACTCATTTGGCTATGTTAGGTTAACTGTGAGTGTGGTCTGCGCAGTATGTAGGCCGCTGTTAACAGGGGACTTATGCCTGGGGTGTTCATCAAATGTGCCTCAATCCAGCAGTTTTGTGATGTGTAACTGCATGGTAGCAAATTAATAACACCAGGCTCGGATGGCTGGATGTAAGCAGTGGTGTGGTGTAAAACGGCGCCTGCCTTTGAGACATGAATTTGAACTGGCACTTATCTGCCCGACCTTGATTCCAGATCTTAGGAGACTAGATGAGAGATTCCTTGGGTATGGTCTCAGCAACTGCAGGGGAGTGTAAGGGGCGACGAACCGTAGAGGAAGGGGGACAGGATGTCTTGATGGCGACGGCGAAGCTGCGTGGGGGCCAAGACACTAAGGGGGGGACGTAGGGGATTTAAACCTTGGAGCCTGACATTTTGTCCTGGGGCAGTCGGACAAGAGTGCGGTGGGTGCCCAGAGCAGAGGGAGGTAATGCTTCTGGGGGCCTCTATCATATTCAGGGGGGCCAGCTGGAACGCAGATGAAGATCTTTTGCAGTACTGTAGACTATTATGCCTGCTGTCTGTGTATTGATGGGAAATGTCTCGGGCGTGTATTGTGGGCTGGTAAATAGCTTAGCTTACCGGCACCTCGAGTCGTAGAGGGGCTGAGCTGACATTGTGTTGATAGCTCCGTGGGCGGGGGGGCAAAGGGCATGGTCGATTAGTTGTATTGTTTTGGTGTTGGCTCATCTGATTTCGGCTTATGTTTGATTTTTTGGCTTTGTGTCTGTTTTGGGGGGAGGGGGGATACTACATAAAACTAAAAAATAAAAGAAATGGCGCAAATAGCAGTCAATAAGAGCCTTTGTTTAGGATTTCACCTTAGGGCAGGACAGTCGTCGCGATGTTGTAAGGCCGTCGTTGCACTATGTGTGCCTCTCTACATTGGGGTGTAAGAAGATAGGGATGAGGGTGGCCTTGAAGTTAAATAAAAGGTGCGCGGAGTTCTCTGTGGAATTTATTTTTTTGGTGGTCTGGTGGTGGTGGGGCCTACAAACACAAACGGCGATAGGGGCAGCCCGGGAGTAAGACTAAACAATCACGATGGCAGGCAGGAGAGGGTGGCATGGAGTTAAAGGTAGGTGCGAGCAGGGTACAGAACATCCAGGCGGAAGTGTAGACGATCTTGGCATCTGGAAACACTCAAAAAAGCAGCAGATGGACTCTTTTTTAGGGGGTTGGCGCCCATGCGGCAATAGTAGAGAGAGAGACTTCTGAAGTGTGCAGGTAACTTATTTTAGCCTTATCAGCTATAAGGGTAATATGTCATTGCAAGTAGGGGTTTATTGCTCTTCAGCCGTATGTCAGGAGTTCAAGAGTGATGTTATTGCCTCTTTAAAGAGCGGATATGCAGTTTGTTGTTTTTTAAATGGGGGTTGGCGCTGAGCATTGTGAAGTAGCAGATGTGTGACAGCCATGAGCGTTAACTGATTCTGCAAATAAAGGTTGCCATCACAGGGTCAGGGCCAACCGGGCATAGGAACATATGGTTGGGGGCCAGCTGTTACCTTGGATTATATTGGTCAGAAAATTGTGCAAATTTAAATTGAGTGCAAGATCTGTGCTGAAGGCAGGGGAATTTTCAGCACACAACTGCTGAGGTGTAAAATTGCCTAAGCTCGGGGGGAAAAAGGGATGGCTGACTAACTGTGTAAAAGGCATAGGCATGATCAAACTCAAATGCTCGACAGGGCTCAAATAAACAGGAGGTGTTAAAGTCTTAGGGGGGCCGCAAAAAAAATAAAAAAGACTTACATTTCATAGAAACGTAGGTTTATTTCGAAAGAGGTGTGTGTGTGTGTGTGTGTGTGTGTGTGGTGTGTGTGTGTCGTGTGAGTGTGTGTGTGTAGTGTGTGTGTGTGTGTGTGTGTGTGTGGTGTGTGTGTTTGGTGTGTGTGTGTGTGGTGGGGGTGGTGTGTGTGTGTGTGTGTGTACTCCTCATCAACCCCGACAAATAAAAACTAAAAAAGGCAGATGTTAATTACTCTTCTTACCCATTAGCGCAGTGTAAGGATTCCCCTCATTGATTTCCAAAGCGGCAATCCCCGGGCCTGGAATCTTACCTGATCCGTAGTCCCTTCGAGGGAAGTGCTTACTGGAGGGGGGGGAGGTGTTTCCTTACGCCGTCGTTCTCTTCCGATTCCGCCCCCCGTGAAGAAACTTGAGTGCAGATCCGGTGAAGAAAGCAGAATAGGTTATTGTTCCGGATGTAGTATAGGGCATGGGTTAAGATAAAAACGAGAGCCAGAGGAGAGAGGCATTAAGGGGGAGTAGGCAGAGAGATACGTAGGCAAGAGATAGAGGCAGAGAGTAAAGACAGAGGCTAGACAACGAACACGCCGGGACCAAATAACGGGAGAATGGGCAAGTCCTTAAAAAGGCTAGAGAAGGATAGAGGCGAATCTTCCGGCGTATACCTTAGCGCCCTCCTCTTATTTTTACTCGGCCATCTGGTGGGGCCGGGTGCGGTGGGCTTGCGGTGCGATTCCAGGCGCCGGTGCGGGGTCCGGCGCTGCGACGGTCGGGGGCGAATGGGCGAAGCTGAATCCACTCACCCCTTATAATTAAGTACCCAAGCCTGACTCGCCCCGCTGCCCTGCGGCCTCTCCCCCCCTCGTCCATCGCGAGCAGCCCCTAAGAAAGAAATTGATAGAAAAGCCAGGGATAGAGATATATGCTATATATGAGTCAGAATTATGGCGGATAGGAGAGTGCTCGAGGTATATAGGCGCATATTATAGGTAGATTCTCATTAGAAGAGAGAGAGTCATAGAGAGGTGTAGGGCAGATAGTAGAGAGAGGCAGAGGAGGCAGAGAGAGGCATGAGAGGCGATGGAGAGAGAGGCGCAAGATAGGGCGGTGGGGCAGGATATTATATAGATAGGGGCCAGAGTATGAGGCATAGAGAGGCAGATCTATATTTCAGAGGAGATGCTCATTAGGAATGCGGTCAGAGAGAGGCCACAGAATAGAGGCCGGCAGAGAGAGCGCAGAGGGAGAGGGCGCAGAGAGAGGCGCAGATAGAGAGGCGTCAGAGATTAGGCGGGTCAGAGATGGAGAGGCAGAGAAGGGCGCAGAGAGATGTGCATAGGAGGGCGGCGAGAGAAAGAGGCCATGGAGAGAGAGAGGCGGCAGAGAGAGAGAGAGGAGGGCAGAGAAGGAGGCGGGGCAGGAGAGAGGAGTAGTAGTGCATGAGTGGAGAGGCGCAGAGAGAGTGATAAGAGCGACGGGAGAGAGGCGGCAGAGAGAGAGAGAGAGGGCAGAGAGAGAGGCGGCGAGATAGGATATGAGAGAGGGCGGGCAGATAGATGAGAGAGAGCAGGAGAGTAGCAGAGGAGGCGTGGGGGGCCTAGAGAGGCGCAGGGAGAGAGGCGCAGAGAGAGGCGCAGATAGAGAGGGCGGACAGGTAGAGAGAGAGTGAGAGATAGAGTGTGAGAGAAGGACAGAGAGAAGAGAGGCAGAGTAGAGAGAGGAGAGCAGAGGAGAGAGTCATGTAGAGAGTCCGGAGAGAGCATGTTATATCACGAGGAGGAGAGAGTCAAGAGATATGAGGTCAGAGGAGAGTCAGATAGAGAGAGATATAGATATATTCAATATATCGATAGGCGATAGATAGATATCGCTGCGAAGAGATTCATAGAATATAGAGAGAAGAAGTGAGAGAGACGGGAGTAGGCACAGAAGCCTAGACTACATGTTTCACATTGTAGCAGGGGCACATGGGCACAGGGGCCAAGGGCACATGAAGTGGGGGACCTAGGCCGAAGGGGACAGGGTTACAGCAGGTGATCAGGGAACAGGGACCGGTAGCACATGGTAGCTGAGGGGCACAGGGACATGTCCCTGTGTCACTAGTGACAGGGACACACAGAAAGGCACGGACACATAGGCAGCAGTGGCACCCAGGGGTCAGCAGGGACAGGGAGCCAGGGGCACGGACACAGGTCTAACAGGGACCAGGGACATAGGATAGGGAACACGAGGACAGGTACATAAGAGGGACAGTGACCCACAGGACCAGGGACCAGGGACACGGCAGCAGGACAGCAGGTCACAGGGACCCGTTCACAGGGAGCAGGCGGAGCAGCAGTGACACAGAGGGCACGTAAAGGGGGGCAGGCGGGGGACACGGGTGCAAGGGCAGCCGGCAGAGTGGAACGGGAGGCAGAGAGGCACATGGACAGAGATCACGAAGGGAAGGCACAGACAGAGTGGACGAGGGACAGAGGCAGCAGTGGATCCGAGGGCCAGGGGCACCGGGACAGGGTCAGGGCACAGGGACAGGGTAGCCCAAGGGCCAGGGGCAGGGTGCGACACAGGCATCTCTCCCTCTCACTGACACTCTCTTGCTCTCTCAGACACACCACCTCACACACACCACACACACACACACACACACCACTACAGACACACACCAAACACCATCACACAGTCCCACCACATCACACAGGCAGGGCACAACACACACACACGCACACACCACACACACACACACACACACACCACCACCGCACACACACCACACTCAGGACACATCACACCACACACAGCACACATGTCACATACACACACAACACCCCACACACACAAGCACTCTCAGACACACGCACATCACACATCACACCACACACTCAATCAAACACACACATCCACACACACACACACTCATACACACACCACACACACAATCAGTCATAACACAAACACACCCACACCAAACACACACACTCATATACACTCCTATACCTCAGACATATCCCACTACACGCAAACTCATAGATACACTCATACATACACACACACTACATCTACACACTACAAACACACTCCTACACCATATATAGAGATGCACACACAGATCTCCTTCTGCACGTGCAGCTCACACAGAGATTTGACAGGGGGAGGGGGGCTGCTGTGAAGACATACCCCTGTCCGTGGGATCTCCACTGAACTGCTGAACTCTCTGCACCTCATGGAGGGGGGCGGCCATGATCTCTCCGCCGGGGTTTTGACTCCGCCCCCGTGTCCTCCCACACATGGCACAAGTGCAGATTGACTGCACCCGGCCACCGTACGCCTCCAGCCCCTGCAGGACAGATTTTACTTCCGCCCGTGCTACTCGCTTCCCCCACACCCGCGCTCGCTTCTCCCGCGGCCAAAACTTTTTACCACCGCCCACGCGCTCGCCGACACACACGACGGCCACGCTGATTGTGAGCGGGCCGCAAAAATATCCGTTGCGGGCCGCATGCGGCCCGCGGGCCGCATGTTTGACATGCCTGGTGTAAAAGGTATTCCAAAGCCAATTGCTGAGTGTTGAGTCACCCTGCCGGGAGTGAAAGAATTATTCCACTGCAAAGAATGTTTTTTTTTCTGCAAGTAAAAAAGTCTGCCTATATATCTTGGGAGTAAAACAGGCAACCAAAGTGTGAAGAGTGAATGCCATAATACCCAAAGATGAGACTGAAAATTACTGAACTCAAGCAGAAAACCAAATTCTGTTGCTGAAGCGGAGGGATTGCACATAGCAAGTAAATGGTTTAAAGCAAATGCTTTTGCTGAAGCCAGAAAATGGGCAGCTAGCAAGCATTGTATTTAAAGAAATAGAACCCTGGGAATTTAAAATGGCCACCCAGCTGAAGTCAAATACAGACTCTGTAAAAATAGGGAAGAAAATTTGTTCCTGGTGTAAAGAACCCCACCACACGGAGCAGTGTCCCTTCAGGCCTTATTCAGACGATGAGAGTGAATGCATGCACAGTAATGCTAATGTTGTAAATCTTACCCAAGGGAAGAAAAAGTCTACAGAGAGGCCTGTGATAGCTACGACCTCTACAAGCAAAATATGCCCACCTGTAGGACTACAACCATTTGGGGTTCTAGCAAATACAGTGACAACAGCTGCAATAGCGCCTCCTGAGGTCAGGAAGAAAATTATACCTGATAGCCCCAAAATGGAGGACAAAATACAGCGTTCCTGTAATGAACCCTACCCCACGGAAGAGTGGCCCTTCCAGTCTGATGATTAGGAAGACATCTCTTATGGGGAACCCAAACCGAGTCACACCCACAAAACACCCCAAGAATGGTGGGGGTGCCTGAACTCGGTACAAACCGAAAAGACCGCTCTCTATGATGACAAATATGATCGGAAGGAGAAAGAGCGGGAGCAGCGGATCACCGAATATTTCCGTCAGCTGTTACAGTTGCAAGAAAAGCCAGGTGGATCCAGTGACGCTGCTATAATTTCAAATGAAGATGGAGAACCCAGTATCCCTGAGGGGACGGTGTCATCCAAAACAAAAGGGCGAAAAAAGAAAAAGAAAAGCGGTTCTTCACATACCGTGGAAGGAACAGACACATCTGCAGATCTTGCGGAGGAAAAGGGGGTCCGAAATGCCCTGCAGCCTAGAGAAAATGGAGAAGTCGTCCCGAGGATGACCGAATATCCAGAGGGCCCAAGGCAGAAGTCGTGTACCCCAAAGAAGTGTCTGTCCGGTGCTAATAGTGAGAAACCCTCAACCAACCATTCCAGGGAAGCGGAGCCAAAACCAATGAGTGACGATCCCTTGACCAGCCCAGGGTATGCCCTGAAGGTTGCCAGGCGTGACTGTGATCGGCTCCGGGAAAATAACGTGAAGCTACAGGACCTAGCCTTAGGTGGGTTATCAAGCCTTACACCTAGCCTTAGGTGGGTTATCAAGGATACAGTCACGTGCTGTTGAAATATACCATTTAATTACGTTTTAACACCCTATTTTTTATTTATGGTTATCAATAAAGTATTTTAAATTTACAATAATACATTTGTTGTGATTGAGTGCTGGAAGACTGGGTTCTTTTTTCTCCCATATGATATAATCACGTCTCCATCCAGTCAGCACCTCACTATGGTTAACACTAGCTGTGCGGGTTTCCTTTATGTGTAGCGCTTCAGAAACTAAACCTGGAGATGGAAGTCTCACGCCTTCAAGCAGATGTGCAAAAATGGAAGGTGGACTGCAAGGAGGCCCTGAATAGTACAGAGACTGAAAAAAGAGAACATTTGAGATTAAAAGAAGAAAATTCTGAGTTGACAGAACACGTCAAGGAAAAGAAAGAAAAGCTGCACGAGCTTGAAGAAATAAATAAACTTTTGGAAGATGAAAAGTTTGAAGCAGAGCACCGACTGCAGAACCAACTGCAAGGTCTGCGTACGCACCTCCAGTATACAGAGGAGAAGCAGCAAACGCTACAGGAAGAAAAGCTGCAGGCTGCTAAAGAGGTACAAGCGCTGCAGGAACGTCTGAATACCCAGTACGTCCCCACCGAGCAGTATGAGGAGATAAAGGCCACGCTGCATGTCATCAGAGCATCATTGGAGGCGGAGCTTCGATACCAGGTGACTCTGTATGAGAGGGAGTGGGAGAAGGCCCAGAAACTGGAGCAAGAGCTGGAAAGACAGAGAGACTGTTCCATTCCCTTGAGTCAGTACATCAAGGCGAAAACAGACGCAGCGGCAACCTTGACGACAAAAATTACAGAGCTCCAGAATATGAAGGAGACACTGATACAGATTCAGAGAAAGCAAAGTGCGCAGATAAATTCCCTGAGAAGAGACTTGCAAGACGCACTCAAACAGAGTGAGACTCTGCAGACCAGTAACTTACAGATTCCTCCAATACAGAAAAAGGTATTGGCTCTGCCCAAGCACCGGTATCCCACAGTAACTAATGCCCGTGAGGACAAGGGTACAGTGAGACTTGGGGACTCCACGCACCTCCACAGCTGCCCAACAGGCAACAAACAGAGGTAGTAGTGCTGAATCAAAGCCAGAAGAATCCTTAGCTGAGGAAGCCGAAAAGATAGGACGTTCTCTGGAAAGGGAGGTGGAGGTGCAACTCAGTCCCAAAGAAGCTGAACTGGCGACTCCGTTGTGTGGAGGAGGTGCAGAAAGACCGCTTCAAGAGCGGAAAACTCTAAGGGCTAGTCCTAACTGCTCTACAACTGTTGCCATACAGTTTGTCTACAAAAAGAGGAGTGCCCGACGAAACGGAAATCTCATGACCGCGCACTCGGTAAAAAGACTTTACTTGGAAAAAGTCCTCCTCAAGCGACTGAGGAGTGCTGATCTCAAGCACCTTCGGGAGGAGACAAAAATAAACTGGAGAAAGGGCTCCAATCCCAGCGGGACTGTGGGTTATCTTCCTCCATCCACTCTCATTCAAGTCACAGAAATATCTAGAATGAGAGTGGAAGGATGGGCTTTGGCCGTGGTAAACCCGAGCTTCCCACAAACAGGGGAGGTATGTAACAGGGGACTTATCCCTGTTCACAAATGTGCCTCTAATCCAGCAGTGTGGTGGTTAACTGCTGGTAGCAAATTAACTAACACCACCTGGCTGATTACAGGTGGTAGAAAAAGCCTGCCTTTGAGACAGGAAGTGAGACTCCTTAGCTCACACCTGAGCTGAACTTTGAGACAGGGGAGAGATTCCTTAGTCCACAACTGGGCTGAACCAAGGAAGGACAGATGTCTTGAGCGACAAGCTGACCACAAGACAAAGGGGACAAGATTCTAAACTTGGAGCCTGACATTTCCTGTGCACACAAGGGTGCAGTTCCAAGAGAGCAGAGAAGCTTCCCCTACAGCAGCCCAGCTAACAGATAAGATTTTTTCGTATAAGACTATTATCTTTGTCTGTGTATTGATAAATGTCTCCATGATTTGGGCTGGTAAATAGCTTAGCTAACCAACCCAGTCAGAGAGGGCTGAGCTACATGTATTGATAGTCTCCAAAGCAGAGATAGTTTTTTTTGTTTGGCTCACTATTTCGCTTATGTTGATTTTTTGCTGTGTTTAAAGCGACATACACAATAAAGCCTTGTTATAATTTCACCTTACAACAGTCTCCATTGTGTACCTCTGCACATATCCTCCTACAGCCGCACAATAAGATGTTTAAAGATCCGTATACAGGAGCATATTAGAAATATAAAAAATGGGTACGAGAAGCACAGCCTATCGCGTCATTACGCAATACATCATAATAAAGATCCATCAAAATTGATGTTTAAGGGCATTCAAATTGTTCCTAGGGAAAGGAGAGGAGGTGATAGAATTAAGAGCCTCTCCTACCAAGAAACCTTCTGGATATACAAACTTGGATCCCTGACTCCCAAAGGGTTAAATAAAGACATAGACATCTGGTCTTTATTTTGATCTTTATTTTTCTATGCTGATGTGTGCCCTCTGACTCCTTTTCCATTCATGTTACAATATGCTGTATCTCATTTATGTATCTCTAATTGTGGCTTTTTCTCTTTCAGAATTTGATCACAAATGTATTATGTATTTTGTATTATTATGTATTTTAAATATGTTGCTGTTTCTTTTATTCATTGTATACCAATGTCTGTGGATGGCTGTGGGGCAATCTCTTGCAATCTCACTGATTGGCGCGGTAATTTGAAACCTGAGCCATTAACTGTGGGATGCTGGGTATATATATGCCTGCACTTCCCCAGCTGTCTGCATTCCCTGATGAAGTAACTTTCAGTTACGAAACGCGTTGGAAGAAATTGCTCCCCAATCTTATCCAGACCCTGATGCTGTGTCAAGCCAAGCCAAGCACTCCCTGTCCCCCTCACTATCACCCGCTGCTCTACGCGTCTGACGCTGCCCTGGACTTTCCTCCATACTTCGGAGGGGAGAATCCCATTACGTCATTGGCAGGCGCACCACAGAGCAGAGCAACGCACTGGTAGTGCTCCAAGTTGGCGTGTGGGACTCATGGAGGTTTCTGTACTCCGCAACGGGACTATTCACTGGATTTACCACCTGGCAACACTCGGACGAGCGAAGTGTGTCATAAGGCTCCACGGAGGTTTCTCTACTGGCCGAGTACGGATGTGTTCCTGCTGCCTGAACTGCCTCCATTGAAGAGCTGTACAACGCTCCGGTTGATTCACCGTGTGGTAACCCCACTAACCAATTGCTTGTTTTATTCTCAATTGATGTATGCAGAAACTTTAACTTTTTAGTAAATTAATATATTTTTACTTTACTTCACTATGTGCGTTGTGCGCCTTGTTTTTGTATCGTTTCTCTAGTAGCAGGGGTGTCGAGCCACCTTCATGAAGGCTGCAGACGCATCATAGTGACCTCCATTACAAGGTTTAATCACTCCATATTGTGTCATTGTCAGCACTTGTTTGATGTGGGACTATGTTCTAGTTGCGCACTGATCATTTTTCTTTCCACGTGTGTGTTATGTGTGTAAAAAAATCACAATTTATTTTATCTCACGTTTTGTTCAATTACAAAATCCGGTAATTTAAAGTGTTAAAAGCAGTGGTCTCCCATGACAGCGAGTAACTCCCGCTCCTGGGAAATTGCTCCTAAAGACTTTATTTTTCAACATTTCGTTCTGGAAACAAATTATTTTGTTTGCCCCCCGTCCCAGTAAGTGTATTTTGACGGTAATTGTGAAACATTGATTTTAAGTCCATTGGTGAAATAAATTACAATTTATTTTACCTCCTTGCTTTACACAATCATCTGATCCCGGTAATAAATGTGTTAAGAGACCTGGTCTCCCATGACAGTGAAAGACTGGGTGGGTGACTAACTGGGTTGGTGACTGACTGGGTGATTGACTGGGTGTGTGACTGACTGGGTGGGTGACTGATTGACTGGGTGACTGACTGACTGCCTGGGTGACTGACTGCCTAGGTGACTGACTGCCTGGGTGACTGACTGCCTGGGTGACTGACTGCCTGGGTGACTGACGGACTGGGTGACTGACGGACTGGGTGACTGACGGACTGCCTGGTTGACTGACAGACTGCCTGGGTGACTGACAGACTGCCTGGGTGACTGAATGCCTGGGTGGGTGACTGTCTGAGTGGGTGACTGCCTGGGTGGGTGACTGACTGACTGCACACGTATACACATGCATATACTGTATACACATATATATATAATATACTAGCTGAGAGACTCGGCGTTGCCCGTGAGTTAAATTTCCCGCTATGAGGGGGAGGGGGACAGTGGACAGGAGGGGGGGGACAGTGGACAGGAGGGGGGGGACGTGGACAGGGGGGGGGGACAGTGGACAGGAGGGTGGGGACCAGTGGACAGGAGGGGGGGACACAGTGGGACAGGCGGGGGGGGACAGTGGGCCAGGCATGGGGGGGGACAGTGGACAGGAGGGGTAGGGGGGGGACAATGGACAGGATGGCTGGGGCGCGGGACAGTGGACAAGGAGGGGGGGGCAGTGGATAGGAGGGGGTGGGGGGGACAGTGGACAGGAGCTGGGTTGCTTAAAATTTCCGGGTCCCTCCTCTCCACTCCCCCTGTATGTTTCTCCGCTCCCCCCTCTCTCTTTCCGCTCCTCCCCCCCCCTCATGCGCAGCTCCGGTACCCACCCTACAGTGTCTGACACACACAGTGTCCGACACACACACACACAGTGAGACACACACAGTGTCACACACACATACACACACATGTCACCTCTCCTTCCGGGCGCCGCCATCTTAGGCTCTCGGAGCGCGATGCCCACTGCCTGTCCTCCCGCCAGGGTGGGAGTGAAGTGAGCGCTGGGGAGGGAGTGAAGTGAGCGCCGGGGAGGGAGGTAAGTGAGTGCCGGGGAGGGAGGTGAGTGAGTGCCGGGGAGGGAGGGGAGTGAGCGCCGGGGAGGGAGGTGACTGAGCGCCGGGGAGGGAGGTGACTGAGCGCCGGAGAGGGAGGTGACTGAGCGCCGGGGAGGGAGGTGAGTGTGATGGGGGGGAGAGGACAGAGAGAGAGAGAGTGTGTGTGTGTGTGGCCGAGGGGGAAGAGAGTGGCAGTTGGGTGACGTCAGACCCACCAATCAGATTCACCGCAGCTAGTACCAACCTTTCGATTTTATATATTAAGATAAAAACACACAGAGTACCGCATGCACGCCTAAAGATAAAGGTACCTAAATGCTGGCTATAATATATAATAGCAAGAGTATGCCAGCGGTGCTCCAGGGAAGGGAGATATAAAGCAAAAACAGCGTTCTCAATCACAGGTGATATCATCCCCAGTGATCTTACAGAACCACTACCCAATGAGTCTGAAAACGTAAAGATCTTTAAACTTTTGTCTCAGAAGAGACTTTGCAATTGGTGGAACAAAACAGCATTAGACAACTATGTTTTGAATAATATGATCCCAAGAGGTCTAAGAATTCAAACGTTTCCACCTTTTGAATTTACCGATAGTAACCTCAAAGAAAAGTGGGAAACGGTATTGCATACATGTTCCATAGATCTTCTTAAAATTCTGATTGAGCATGAAACCATTGTATTAGCAGAAGCTAGTGCTAAAATTGACAACGTTAAAAAAAGATCTTGTTGATACTGATAAAGTTCTGATGAGTCAGATTGAAAGGGATCTTGATAAATACGAAGAAGATCTTATTGAATTTAAACACAAGAAATTTACTCGAGATCTGAGTGATTATCAAAGTAAAACTGTATATAAGTGGCATAGAGGCAAAAAGGGTAGCCATACCTCCCGTACTAGGAGGACTCCCCTGCTACCTCTATTGGAGCAATAACCTCAGACATCGATTCCTCTGATACAGATGCACTACAAACATCTAGATCAGATAACTTTTAGGGCACCTGTTGCATCTACCTCTTTTTTAGAGAAAGGAACCAAACCAAAATGAGGAGGAAAACACTGCGGGGGGAAAAGGCAGCTAAGGGACCGCAACGCTTTTGGGTACAAGCCTCAAAAGAGATTTCAACAGAGGCGGTAAAAGATGATATGACTATAATGAACCTCTCAGAAGTCATACTTACCGATGTACAAACTAGAGTCCTCCAAAGAGGCCTGTCTTTCTCCCCCTCTTTTCAGATAACCTACACTTATTTTGTCATAAATTGCTTTTGCTCAAACACTTTGTTAAACCTAAGGATCCAGGCATGGGTTTGCCATTAAACTCCCAATGGGATCTGGGAGATCAACAGAACCTATACGACCTCGTTACTCTTTTAGAGGAACAACAAGTAGTTGAAACTACACATGCGGATATTTGATCAAGAACTAAATCTAAATCAACTTTTTGCCTGCCTCTCCAGAGCTGCTCAGAGGTGGAGGTTTTCGCCAATCTTGTGACACAGGATATTCACAAATTACAACTTGTACCCATCTCAAGAAACCTCAATAAATTAAAATGGCATGCAATTAAAGAACTGCGGGAACTAACCTCCGTAGAAATAAAACCATCAGATAAGGGAGATAATGTTGTATTGTGGCCCAAAGACATGTACGAAAGGGAGGCTTTTAAACAGCTGAGAGACCCCCTTTGTTATGCCACATTATCATGTGACCCCACTATTACATTTAGAACTGATTTAGACCACATCCTTAAATCGGCATTTGGCAGTGGCACTATTTCACAACACAATTATGAGGGCCTTTTGCCTAGGTGTCCGGTTGTCCCCACATTCTATCTTTTACCAAAGATTCATAAAAGCCACTCCCACCCACCTGGGAGACCCATTGTGTCCGGCGTGGGGGGGTTGTGTGAGCCTGCCTGTAAATTCATCGACTCATTTCTGTGCCTCACCGTTATCACTTTACCATCCTATCTAAGAGACACGATGGATGTGCTGTCCAGATTGGACTGCATCACGGTCGACGAGAATACCATCCTCGCGACCTGTGATGTAGAATCCCTGTATTCCAGCATTCCCCATCGTGTCGGTCTTATGGCTTCCAAATTTTACTTATCTATGCAAAATATTTTGACAGATTTGGTTGATTTTGGTATGGATCTTTTGGAATTTATTTTGACCCATAATTATTTTGTTTTTAAAAATACATTTTATTTACAGATTAAGAGGCACAGCGATGGGGGAGTCTTGCGCACCCTCCTACGCCAACCTTTTCCTGGGCTGGTGGGAACGGGAGGTGTTTTTTTCTGAGGACAAACGGCCCTTTACTGTCAGAGCCTGTTATGGTTGAGATATATTGATGATGTCCTGGTGATCTGGCAGGGTTCTGCCATGGGTTTCTCGGATTTCGTTGGCTGTCTCAACCATAACACATACAACATTAAGCTCACTTACTTTACTAGTTCCAAAAGTGTGAACTTTCTTGACCTGAGGATTGCAGTAGACGTGGATGGTTGCCTCACTATGGATATTTTCCACTAGTGAGTTCTTGACAATTAAACGTAACTGGTCCTCACATGATACTTTCCATACCAGAGCATTAGAACTTAAGGAAAGATTTCTCAGGAGAGGCTATAGTAAGACTTGGGTCAACAAGGGTTTTGTTAATAGTCTTGGCTGTAACAGAGAGAACCTTTTGATACCCAAACCTTAGTATAGAGAGAGGTCAACATAAAATCAGGTTTGTGAGTACTTTTAATCAACAGTGGGCCGACCTATGGAAAATTTTGGCCAAACACTGGGGTATTCTAATGATGGACCAAGACCTTAAAAGCTCACTAGGTGAGCATGTTAATCTAACCAGCTGCAGATCACCCAATCTGCGTGATCGGTTGGTCCCTAGCCATTACGTTCCTCAAATCGGTGCCACTTTTCACTCTAGTTTCAAGAAGACAGGGTTTTTCAAATGCGGGAGTTGTTCAGCATGCAAATTCATGCGTCAGACGAACAATTTCTCTGATACATTAGGCACACGCACCTACAAGATCTTCAATTTTCTCAATTGTAAGAACAAAGGCGTAGTTTATCAATTGTCCTGCCCTTGTGGCCTTGTCTACATTGGCATGACCACAAGGGAGGTACATTTTAGGATCTTAGTACACAGTCGAAATATCAAGAATGCGCAGCGGGACCTTGATTCTTAAAAAAAATTTACGTCTGTGGCTAGGCACTTTCTAAAGCATCATGGCTCTGACCCGGCTGTCCTTTCTGCGTTCGCTTTTGACAGGGTCTTCCTAGGCATCCGGGTGGTGTTCTGGAGGGGGCCCTGTTGAGACGGGAATGCAGGTGGATAGTCCAGTTGAGGACTATGATGCCTGCTGGCCTTAACGATTATTTTGGTTTCACTATGTTTTTGTGATTTTGTGCATTTGTCACTCAGCCTCCTTCTCTTGAGGTATAGGGTATTTGTCCCCCTCCATTTTATTTTCTTTCTCCCCTATTTTTATTGATTCAAATAAACTTTGTTATTTTCTTGGTACACCTGTGTGCTCCTTATAGGGATATTTCTCGTTGTTGCTATATATATATATATAGAATCCAATGCACAGCCGGCACACCATATGCAAGTAAATAAGTTTTGGTGCTTATCCCATAAAGCAATAACAGACCATACGATACCGGTTGCAACACGACATCAAGGGACAGCACGCAGGTAGAAATAATGAATTTTCTATATTTGATAAAGAGAAGACACAAAAACCAGATATATATAAATAAACTGTATATCAATGGTGTGTTTAAATGCATAGGAGGATCCATTAATATGTCCATATGTATGGAGGAATGAGGAGGGATTTTTCATCTCCGACTTCAAAGGGCACTTGTAATTGATATAGAGACACAAAAACCGCGTTTCAGTCCCACAGTGGGGGGACACCACCTTGAGAAAGGTCCCACTGGGGGACTGAATGTCGGTTTTGTGGTCTTCTATCAAATATAGAACATTTTTGATTTACTTACTGGGCTGTCCTGATGTCGTGTTTGCAACCGGTTATCGTCTATGAGTCTATATATATATATTATATATATATATATAGCTGAGAGACCCGCGTTGCCCGTGATTACAAATTTCCCGCTCCGTCTCTCTCACTCCCCTGTCTCTTTCTCGTCCCCTCCTCTACGCTCCCCCCTTGCGCCAGCTCCGTTCTCCTGCCCCCCCCCCCCTCATGCGAGCTCCGTCCTCCTCCCCCCTGCGCAGTCCAGTCATCCCCCCCTGAACAGGGACGTCGTGTTCCCCCTGCGTGCTCCGGCCACCCCCACCCCACCCTGGCGCTAGATGCCCCCCCACCCGCGCATCTTTGGTCCCCCACTGCGCAGTCTCTGCCCGCCCACTGCGCAGCTCTGGTCTGCCCCCTGACCGCACGCTCTGCCCCCCCCTGCCGCAAGCTCTGTCTGCCCCCTGCGCAGCTCTGCCCCCCCCCCTGCGCATCTCTGGTCCCCCCTGCACAGCACACAGTATCACATAAACAGTGAGACACACAGACATTGTCACACACACAGTGTCACACACACACAGTGTCACACACACAGTATCACACACACACACAGTCACACACAGTGTCACACACAGTGACACACGCACACACACACACACACACACACAGTGTCACACACGCACAGTGTCACACACACACACACGCACATTGCAGTCAGTTGGAGTCTCTTGCCTGTGCTGTCTGTGGCTCCCTCCAGTCTGTGAGGGGGGCTCTCCCCATGGGGTTAAATGCAGCCAGCTCTGGTGAGTGCACATTCCTCACGTTTTGGCTTTCCTGCCTCTGTGGCTGCTGGGAGTATTGGGGAGCGTTGGGGGGCGGGAGGAGCCTGTGTTACTGGCTGGTGTGGCTGTGAATGTGCTCCTCAGAACGCACTCTGCGGAGTGACACTGACGCTTCCTGCTCACTGCCTGCCTCTCGCTGGAGCTGTCGTCGGGAGAGGAGTGCCGTTTGGCGAATGGTCTTTCGTGGCGGGGGGCAGGGAGGGGGGAGCTCCCTCGGCGGGGGTTGGGAGCCAGAGTAGAGCTGAGGGGGAAGGTAGCGGTACAGTGCTAGAAATACAGTATAATATAGAGCAAATATAGATTTAAAAGGAACCACTAATTAAAATAATAAATAGTAAAACAGAGAAAACAGAAAAAAGTGGGTAACTAACCAATGGTACTGCAATGATGTTGCATGTCCCACTGCTACTCTGTAAGGAGGGTACTCGCTTGAATAGAGTGAGAAGCAGAGCATATCATAAAGTGGGGAGAGGGAAAAAGGGGGGAGAGGGGGGGAGGGGGGGGAAGGGGATGGGAAAGGGAAGGGAGGGGGGGGGAAAAGGGGGGAAAGAAGAGAAAAGAACCCAATGAAACAGTACAAAAACATAGCAAACCCAAGGGAATCATTCATTCCCCTAGGTTGCATAGTGTTAAGGAGAACGATCCAGCGACATTCCCTTTTAAGTAACGCTTTTTCTAGATCCCCGCCTCGAATGCCCAAAGATATTTTATCAAAAGCGAAGGCTGACATGCAAGTACTGTCTGATGCGTGACACTGAAAAAAGTGTCTGGCCACAGATGTAATTTTCTTACAAGCATCCAAATCCCTCTGTGCTGATCGAATGTTCCTTGTATGTTCAAGGATCCTGAACCGGAGTTCGCGGGTGGTCATGCCAACATATTTCAATTGGCACGGGCAGGTTAAACAATAGATAACACCCTTAGACTTACAATTAAGGGTATATCCAATGTTATAGATTTTGGTCTGATCACTATTTGAAAATGTGTCAGTCTGCAGCATGTATTTGCAGGCTGAACAATTGTTACATTTAGAAAACCCTGTTTTTCTGATGGTGATGAATGTCTCGCTGGTGTGGAGAATATAATGACTGTGTACAAAACGGTCTTTTAAATTGGGAGACCGTCGACCCGTTAAGTTGACCCTATCACTTACTGCATCCCTAAGTTCCCCATCAGTGCATAGGATAGGCCAATGTTTCTGTAAGATGGATTTAAGGTCTCCCCATCTGTCATTATAGGTACCAATGAAACGTGTTTTAGAGTCATTCTTCTTCTTTTTAGGTTGTAGTAGTGTCTCACGTTTGTTACTCATACTATGTTGATACCCTTGATGAATGTATTTACTACTGTAGCCTCTGGAGGCAAACCTGTCCCTCATTTCAACAGCCCTAGATTCGAAACATTCCTCTGTTGAACAATTACGTTTCAACCTTAGAAACTCACTTCGAGGAATGCCCCGAATCTGATGCTGTTGGTGGAAGCTGGAGGCATGCAAAATGGAATTTGTAGAGGTAGACTTCCTGAAGATGTCCGTAGCTATATTACCACCCCCATCGACAGAGATCTTGAGATCCAAGAAATCAACCGATGTGGTGCTTGATTTACAGGTAAGTCTAATATTCAATTTGTTGTGGTTGAGCACATCGACGAAACTCCTAAACTCAGCAGCAGAGCCCTGCCAGAGAATAAGAATGTCGTCGATGTATCTCAACCACAACAAAACATGCGAGGTCAGATGAAGATTATCCTCGCAAAACACTACCTCCCTCTCCCACCATCCCAAAAATAAGTTCGCATATGACGGTGCACAGGTTGCCCCCATCACTGTCCCTCTGGTCTGTAAATAAAATCTGCTCTTAAAAACGAAAAAATTATGATGTAAAATAAAAGACAAGAGTTTCAAAAGAAAATCAATGCGGTTAGGACTAAACTGTGACATTTTGAGAAAAAATTCCGCAGCACAAAGGCCATCCTTATGACTTATTGATGTATATAAAGCTTCCACGTCACATGTGGCAAGGATCGTATTAGCATCAACCGTGACACCGTCTAGTCGGGAAAGGACATCCATCGTATCACGGAGATATGACGGTAATGCTTCAACCGCTGGACGCAAAAAAGGGTCCAAAAATTTACTGATGGGCTCACAAAGGCTGCCAATACCAGCCACAATGGGTCTCCCCGGTTGGTTGATTGCGTTCTTATGAATCTTGGGTAACAGGTAGAAAGTTGCAATTACAGGATGTTTTGTAATCAAACTATCTCTGTTTTTAGTAGTTATTGTACCCAAGTCATCCTTGGCTGTATACAGCGTGTCTGATACTGTAGTAAAGCGGTNNNGATTGGTCATAGGAAACAATAGAAATACAGTATAATACAGAGCAAAATAGATTTAAAAAGGAACCACTCATTAACACCCACTAAATAACTATTATTCTCTGTTTTATTATTATTATTTTAATGTAGTGGTTCCTTTTAAATCTATATTTGCTCTGTATTATACTGTATTTCTAGCACTGGAATGTGTATACCTAACACTCTTGTCTCCCTGTATATGTTTCCTTATGACCATTACCGCTTATACAGTATCAGACACGCTGTATACAGCCAAGGATGACGTCAGTCACGGCTTGTCAAGGGGGATGGGAGTCATACATCTCCTGCGCATGAGCATTGGCGAAACTACATTGACCGGCATCACTTGCGCCGTTACTAAAGACTCTGACACACCGCATTCATCTTCGATGACATCACTCATGCCTTGGAGACTACAAGGACCGACATACCTTGCGTCTGCAGTTTTGACATTAATCACAACGATACCTGCACGAGTGCCGAGGAGGCTGCTAATAAGGCTTTTATACTTACTACTGCAAGCGGGATGGGTGAATAATAAATCTAGATTTTGACATAATGTATACTGTCCGAGGATGTCTATTTTGGCTATGCAGGTAAATGTGTATTTAAACTAAACTACCGCGCTGTGCAGCACGAAAGAGCATAACAGCGGAGGCTCTAAGTGCCGCTGGGGGAGTTGCCCATGATTAGCTAGTGTCCTGCAACAGTGCTGATGATGTCAACTATGAATTTGCCTATGCTATTGGTTTAGAGATGTAGGAGGACTCTGTATACTAACTGATTTCCTTATAGACTACAGCTTGCCTCTACTTTTAATCTACACCATCCGGGATGAAGCCCACCGACTGGGCGAAACGCGTAGAGTGTATTCGTGTTGGCAGCTTTATGTGATTTCTTTTGGCGTGATCCCTGCAGCACAAGTAACTATGACTTTATTGACTTTTTAAAGACAGAGATAATATTAACCACAGAGGACTGAACCGTGTGCAATTTGGCGACAGCTGAGTATAATCCCCTCTGCTGTCTGGTGTACTGTTTCTCGTGGTTACTGTCAATTTGCATGTTGCAACATTTTTAGCATTGTTGTGCAACAGTACTAACTTTGTCTCCATCTACTCATGTGTCTATGACCATGGTTCTTTATACATCCACGCTGTCAGGATTTTGTATTCTCACTGTATTTGCGATAGGGTATGAGTGTGGTGGTTCATTTTTTCTCTTCCCTGTGTTTCCCTTGGCTTTAAGGTATATTTTTATCTATGTTCATGTTGCACATAGTTTATTGATTTCATACTTTTCACTATGCCTTAGTAATTTATTTGCTTAATATAGCATTAGGGTTTATAATCATTAGAATATTTTGGTTTTTTGTCCCATTTTGTCTTTTGATTGCCTCATATATATATATTTTATAAGTTAGACGCTCATACTCTTGGTTCCATTATCAGCATCTACTTTTGTAATATCACTGCCTTTATTTCAACTGCCATCTGTTTGTTTATGTTTTAAGTTAGTGTGTCTTGCTGCTTTAATAAAATCTTGTTCACTTTTTTGCCTTGAAGGGGCATTCGGGTCTTTTTTGTCAAACTCTATTTAGATTATTTTTGTAGTTATACTTAGAGTGCTAGCTTAGGGGGTACTGTCTTTGTCTTTCTCTTTGTTGTTCTTTATATTTGTATCTCCTCCCCAGACCATCAGCCTACCCCCTATATATATTTGTTTTTTTCTGCCCTCCGTGGGTGTACAGTATATTTTTCTGTTGTACTCTATCAGGCAGTACTAATTTTGGGTCTGACTTATCTACTTATAAACAGTTTGAGCAACTACTTTTTTGTGTGTCTGATAATTATATACTATATATATATATAATATATATATATATTATATAATATATATATTATATATATAACAGTTGTTCGACAAATCACCCAAAAACTCTACTCGCCCACCAAACCAATAATCAACCGCCCCTAGTCCCGCCCCCCAACCCCGCCCCTATCCCACCCTCAACACACCAGCCCCTATTGTCCCGCTTTAAAATAAAATATAAATAAAAATACATTTAAATACTTCCTAGTCAAACACTCTTTTTGACAAATGTATTTATTGTATTACTTACTACTACATTAGTCCTTGTACTGTTGGTGTGTTGTTGTGTGTGTGTGTGTGTGTGTGTGTGTGTGTGTGGGTGTGTGTGTGTGGTGTTGTGTGGTGGGTGGTGTTGTGTATGTGTGTGTGTGTGTGTGTTGGGTGTAAATGTCGATCTTAGAATAAAGCCAGGTGTGAATGCTACGTTTCCTAACCCCTTAACCAGTGTCTGGATGCCCCCGCTTCACAATATCTAAGCAGCAATCCACTTGGGATCTTACCGATCCGCAGTCCCTCAATGTCACGGTACCCTCATTCCCGCAATGTTATAATTGGAGGGGAGTGTTCCCTACCTGTCTTCTGGGTTAGGGGGGGGGGGTTTCCGATGTCCTTCCAGTGTGAAGTGAGTCAATCTGGAAAGAAAGCATATAGGGCAGTTAGATTTCGTGATTAGTGTATAGGGCAGTTAAATATATAGGGTAAATAAGAGATCCAGATCCAGGAGTGTGAGTGCAGGAGAGAGATGAGTTGTGGGGGAGAGAGCTGAGGAGGGAGATGGGGGCGCGAGAGCGTGTGGGGGGCTGAGAGAGTGTGGGGGAGGAGCGTGTGGGGGAGAGCGGGCTGGAGGATAGAATTGGTCGGAGGCTGGGAGTCAGAGGATGTAGGGAGAGACGAGATGCAGTGGGACGGAGAGGAGTGTCGAGGGGTGTGGGCGGAGAGGATGAGAGAGTGTTGGGGGAACGGAGAGAGAGAGAACAGGTAGGAAGAGATGGGGAGAAGGAGTGAGAGGAGTGGAGAAGGTGTGGGGAGGAGAGGAAGAGAGTGTGGGGGAGAGTAGAGATGTGGCTGGGGGAGTTTCGGGGAAAGAGAGACGAGAGTGTGGGGGAGAGAGAGAGAGAGTGTGGGCGGAGAGAGAGTGGGGGAGGATGAGAGAGTGTGGGGGAGAGGGGAGGAGAGTGTGGAGAAAGGAGATGAGAGAGAGAGTGTTTGGGGGGAGCGGAGAGAGAGAGTGTGGGGGAGAGAGAGGTGTGGGGGGAGAGAGAGAGTGTGGGGGGAGAGAGAGAGGAGGGTGGGGGGGGGAGAGCGAGAAAGAGTGTGGGGGGGGGGAGAGAGAGTGTGGGGGAGAGAGAGTGTGGGGGGCGGAGAGAGAGTGTGGGGGAAGAGAGAACGTTGTGGGGGAGGAGAGCTGTGTGGGGGAGAGAGAGAGAGTGGGGGGGAGAGAGGAGAGAGTGTGGGGGGGAGAGAGAGTGTGGGGAGAAGAGAGAGTGTGGGCGGAGAGAGAGAGTGTGGGGGAGAGAGGAGAGTGAGAGAAACGGGGGTGACACACAACCAGCGGGGTGGGTGATACACAGTGCGAGAGAGGCTGGGTGAGTGAGGGCTGGGTGAAGTGGATGGCTGGTGGCGTTGGCTGGGTGGGGCAGGGGGTGATTGGGTGGGGTGGGTGGGGAGTTGACTGGAACAATGACTGGCAGGGGTGGCTGACCACTGGACTGGGGCGACGGGTGACCTGACACTGATGGGGGCAGGGGTGGGCTGCCACTGACTGGGGCAGGGGTTGCCTGGGACCCTGACTGCGGCAGGGGTGACTGACCCTGCGGGGCAGGGTGCCTGCCCACTGACGGGGGAGGGGTGACTGACCGGCACTGGGGCATAGTGTGCCTGGACCCTGCCTGGGGGTGGTGGGGTGATGACCCCTGACTGGGGCCGGGCGTGACTGCCCACTGACTGGGGCAGGGGTCCTGACATGCTGGGGAGGGTGATCGGAACAATGACCTGGGGGCCTTTTAGTTTATCAAGTGAAATGCTCCCTTGTCCTGATCATCTCTCCTCCACCCAGGAGCCGACGGGGGCTCTTATGATGTCCCGATCATCTGGGGTCCAGTAGGCGCTCCTAATGTTGGGGGGGACCACTTTCTTTACTTACTTTCCAGCCTTTATTCTCGTTCTATCCCCTACAACGACTCGCGGGGTGCCAGTCTCAATTCCCCACCACCACGCTCTGAATGGCGTTTATATCCCTTACTATCAATGTATTAGTTTATTACCACCGATTTGAGGGGGTACCACAAGTTATCAGCCTTCTCTTTCTTCGTTTGTTTTCCAGGGGAGACTGTCGCTTCATTATCCCAGGGGTCGATTCTATTCGGTATCAGCTAAGATCATTTCTGGGGATACTTGGGTTAATTTCGACTAAGGGCCCTTTCATTCCCAGCGGCAAGGGCCGTTATGTTTGCCCCTAGGGGTAAACGATCTCTCCCCTCAATTACCTTCTTTGAGATACTTGTGTTTTCATTGTCTCCCTTTTATTTTACCGCGAATCAAGGGCTAAAAAGGGGTGCCGGTAGCTGTATGTATGCTTATAGCTACATTCTTTCACTCGTGCGGAGGAGTTTTTTGAGGGGGTGCCATGCTCGATGTTCCTCTCTGTTACACCTAGCTTGATTAGAATATGATACCCCCGCTATCCCACCCTATAGCTTTAGCCGTCATACGGGCGCATTTCGGGGTGTTCTGAAGTTTGTTGCTCAGATCTGCGTCCACACTGTTCTTTCTTCTCCCCGCTGGACTCGTTAGGGTGCTGATGGCTGTACATTGCTTCTCCAGCCTGCACGCGCATGCTGACCTTTTATAGGATCCAAGGGGTGCCAATCCAAAGCGTGGCTAGAATCCGTCATCCTCTTCTGTATCTGGATGGATCGGATTACTTTTTTTATTACCAGGGGGGATAACACAGAGTGGGTGGGGAAAGCAAAAGGGGCAAACCGCAACCAGGGGTGACTGACACTGACTGGGGCAGGGGTTGATGGACAGACGGGCCGGGGTGAGTGACCACTGATGGGGCCTAGGGGTTGACTGACACTGATGGGGCAGGGGTAGGGTGACTGACCCGGACTGGGCAGGGGTGACTAACACTGACTGGGAGTGGGCGGGGTGACTGACACTGACTGGGGGCAGGGTGAGATTGACAGGGGGGTACCCTCTGGTGTCAACATTCTCCCAGTAACAAAGACAAAACAGAGCACACACACAGACACCACCAGGACACACACACAGACACACACACACACACAGGGGGGGGAGGAAAGGCCGCGACCAGCACACCCACCACAACGCTCCCTCCAAAACCACCACGCGCCCATCTTCCCGCTCGTGGGGGGGGGGGGCGGGGGGGGTACAGGCCCGGACATCCCCCCCCATACTCACGCGGCCGTAGTTGGAGGATGGGGGTGGGCAGGCACGTGTGCGATTGTATTCACCAGCGGGCGCCCGGGGGACGTCAGCCCCGCCGTGGCAGACCACTACCATGCTCCCCTCGCGGGCAGGGCACCACACTCTCCCATGCACCAACCACCCCCATGCCATAACACAGACACCAACACGACAGGGGAAGAAGAGGAAAGGTCGCGCGGACACCATGTCCGCTCGAACCCCCCACCCTCCCACTTCCCATGACCATATCCAACCCCGCGCGGGTGATCGGCCAGGAAGTCGGGGTAAGCGGGACAGGGACAGGAGGGGGGACACCCCATACCATCTCCTGCCCCGCCGCGGGGATCAGCGGAAGACGGGGGTAAGCGGGAGACAGGGACAGGAAGGGGGGAACCCCCTACATCTCCTGCCCCGCGCAGGGATAAGCAGGAAGAGGGGTAAGGGGGGCGGGACAGAAGGGGGACACCCCCCTACCAGCACCCTGCCACGCGCGGGGGGGGATCAGCAGGACGACGGGGTAAGGGGGACAAGGGACAGAAGGGGGGGGAACCCCCCTACCCCCTGCCCCGACGCGGGAAGCGGGAGGAGGCTTGCAGGAGGCAGGGAAGGATCAGAGGGCCGCAGCAGGCAGGATTGAGAGACTACTCTCCAAGAGATCTCGGCCAGAAAAGAATGGACCGCTAGTGGGTGCCGGCTCATATCGAGCTGGCCGCGCGCCACAAAGCCTGGGAGCGCGCGCCAATCAGCAATCCAGGTAGGTGGAGTTTTTATTTTTTTTATTTTTCAGCGCGAGAAGGTAAATTTAGCGCAGAGCGCGGGAAATTAAAAAGACAAGCACGTTTTCTGCTGGGCCAATATTACACGGCCGGGGTTAAATCCACACGCTACGGGCGTGTAAATGTATAGGATTGTCGAACATGTATTTTACTATAATATATTATATATATATTAATATATAGTATCACAGTGTTCGACAAAACCTATACATTTGCTCGCCCCGGGCGATTGGATTTAACCCCCCGGGCGAGTAAATATTGGCCCCCCCCCAAAGCAGCAAACGTTTCCTAGGGGTACTAGGTGGCGAGTAGAGTTTTTTTTGGTGTGGCGAGTAGATTTTTTGGGTGGATTTTGTCAACCACTGTGTACTATATATTATAATGTACGCGCTCGCCTGGGGTAGGTGGATAAATGATAGTGCACCAAAAAAGATAAAGATATAAATTAACAGCACTTTGCCCAGGTGACACAGGGAAAAGAAAACTACATTAGACACAAAACACACATACATATAAACAAACCGGCGGGAAACAAAAAGGGGAAAAGGGGAAAGAGGTGCACAAATACGAATCCAAAAGAGATGGTGACGTGAAAGATACTATAGGACGACGCTGCAGTCTTCAAGAACAAAACCACTTTCCTCTCACACTATAAAAACAAAAAGAAGAAGAAGACAGGCGATGGTCCAATAGCCTAATACTGTATAAATAATGTATAAATGCTTGTTGCCCAGATTACGGCACTCACAATGTATAAAATCAGGCAAGGATCTCAAACCAAAATCTTTCAGGACTCACGGTTCCTCCGTTGATAAACCGTGCCCACGTGTATAGATGCCAGTGGTTCCGTAACGGATGCCAGGGTGTTGCGGTGCATGGGAGCGGTGACGTTAGAGGGTTGTTTACCCGCCTTACCACAGTCTCGCGTCCCCCCGGGCCAAGTGTGTCGAGGCGGGAAGTGCGTTTAGCGGGGTGTTTGGTTTGTTTTTTTCCCCCCCTTCCCCCGCAAGGTCTGCGCTTCCACCGCGTCCTCGTGTAGCCCGCGGGGCAGGGAAGGTGGTTTAGCGGGGGGAGCTGAAGGTGGCTCGGTAGACGGCCTTCTCACCCTCCCCCCGTGAGACACTGTGTGGTAGAGAGAGACAGCCTCATTGATGTGTGTATAAGAGCGGAGATACAGTGTGTTGGTGTATGTGAAGAGAGGTGGTGGTGTATGAGAGAGAGAAAGTGTACTTGAGAGAGCCAGTCAGGTAGTGTGCGGTGTTGTATGGGAGAGAGACAGTGTGTGTGGTGTGTGTGGTGTGTGTGTTCTTGTGTGGGTGTGTGTGTGTGTGTGTGTGTGTGTGTTGTGTGTGTGTGGGTGTGTGCTTGTTGGTGTGTGTGTGTGTGTGGGTGTTGCGGACACCAGAAGTAAAAAAAAAACCCCCCCCCGTTCACCAACCCCAGCCATTCTCTCGGACCCGCCGTCGGCCCTTCTCTCTGCCCTTCTGCCTCGCGCCTCACCTCTTTCTGTCTCTCTCACACTTCTCTCTCTCACTCTTTCTCTCTCTCAACCTCTCTAACCTTCACTCTCTTCTCACCACTCTGGATAGGGAATATTTTATCTTTTTTTATTTTTACTTGTTATCTTCAACTCCCTTATACCTACCCGAAAAACCCTTATTACGGCTTTCTTCCAGTATAACTCAAGGCTTCAACGAAGGAGGACTCGCAATCCCCCTAACCCAGAAGGACCAGGTTGGAACACCTCCCTCCAACATTACATTGCGGAGGAAATGAGGAACCTGGAATTGCGGGGGACTGCGGATCAGGTAAGATACACATTACACACACGCACACCGCACACACAAAACAAGATCAAGTTGTTAGTATTTATAATGAATAACAATAAATTATGGAAAAAACGAAGATGTGGCTCTTACTATGAAGGATTTATTCCAATTTTGTTCTAATTAAAGCGGGCTGGGGCGGGGGGGGGCGGGGGCCCGGCGGACTAGGTGACGAGTTAGATTGTTTTTTGTCGGCGAGTAGATTTTCTGGTGTGATTGTCGTGCCCATGCATATATGTATGCATACACACATATATATCGTGTGTGTATGTATATTATATCTAGATATATATATTAGATATATATTATAGATATATATATATATATACAGCTCAACCCCCTGTATAGATAACGCTGTGTGCTGGGGTCCAAAGAATCACATGGTTATAAGGATCGGTTAGAAATAATGTACAATTGTATGAAAGTTCATAAGTATTTAAGATACAATAAACGTGTTGTATATTGTAAGTCTTTGTAAAGTATCATAAATAGGAAAATTGGGAGCACGCTTGCATAGCGTTATATTAGCGGATCAGCGGTTTTTTTTTTTTTGTAAGGATAGCATTATAACGGTTGAGCTGTGTATATATATCTATATATATATATATATACACATAATAAACCACAGAAAGCATTGTTTAGGGCAATCTAAAGGGGAAAATAAAGGAATACACAAACTATCTGCGTCAGTCGCGGTTGGTGTGGCAAAGCAGTGCAACCCAGGGCTCACCCATCTGCCAGCAAAAAAAAAAATAGAGGAATCCAGATACAGATACGAAAAATCCGCCAGCACTCACCAATTCATATAAAAATAATTTACTGTGCAAGCAACACAAGATCAGGGGTGCGGTGGTAAGGTAACCGGAAAAAAGAAGAAGAAGCGCCCGTTCGGCCCACGGGGTCTTTCTCAAGCGCCCCACGCAAGTATAGAGTGGTGGGGTATTTGCATGTATTATCCATAATTATTGTATATTACACAATACATACATGTATGTATATTGTCAACGGCAGCCAGGCTAAGCCTATGGGAAACATGTTATTAAAAATGTTTTTTGTTGTTTTGAAAGCTAAAAGGGACACGTGTGCTCATGTGCATAGTGGCATTTCCCCAGAATCCTTGCGCAGTGGAAAGAGTGCGTGTGATAATAGGGAAAGGCGGGGTTGCAGACCTGCACTTAAGGACATTGCAGATGAGCATACAGTTGTATTTTACATTTGCATATTTGATTTTGCTTGTGAGGGGTTTGCACTTTTTTTCCTAACATAACTTCTTAAATCAGTGTGTGTCAAGGTGTGCTTTATATATATGGTGTGGTGTTATATATTATTATATATATATATATATATATATATATATATATATTATATATATCATATATATATATAAAAATATATAAATAAAAACCGGTTGCAACCACGACATTCAAGGGACAGCGAGGGAAGTAAATGAATTTCTATATTGATGAAGACACAAAAAACAATGGTTCGGTCCCCCCTGAGACTTGAGAAGTCAAACTGGGGACCGAACGGGGTTTTGTGTCTTCTATCTCAAATATAGAAAATATGATTTGATTTACCTGCGGCTTTCCTGATGTTGTGTTTGACCGGTATTGTATGTGTTATTGCTTTATGAGATATGCACCCCAAAAATATTACTTGCAAATGGTGTGTTCCGGCAGGTGCATCATTAGTGTCATCCTTGGCTGTATACAGCGTGTCTGATACTGTAGTAAAGCGGTGATGGTCATAAGGAAACATATAGAAATACAGTATAATACAGAGCAAATATAGATTTAAAAGGAACCACTCATTAAAGATATTGCAAAACTACAACACCCCCCCCTCCGGTCACAGGGTAGACCCGGTCACAACTGGTCCACCTATAGACTAAATATGGGACATACTGCCTCAGGAACCGACCTAGCTCACATACTAGGAATGCTTAACGTTTAAGAAAATACCAAAACATATAATAGACAAACTGGTAATGAAAACCCATCCCAAAGGAATGAACTACCTGTTCCCCACCTTGACTAGGAACACGGCAGCGCCAACACTCATCTTTACCAAATAGAGACAGCCCCTCCCCCCGTCATGAACATAAGCAGGGTTACAGCATCTGTGTCTATGCCTTCCCCCAAAGGGTAGCCGTGACACCCGGTCTATTCCCCCACCACTCAGAGCAGGGATATGATGTGGGGAAACCCATCGTATAACCCTACTGGCAGCCTGTTCTGCTAAAACAGGGAGCAATCTCCCAGAAACACAGCTAGAGAGGGAAAGAAAATAAATGCAATAAATCAATTAACCCCCATCCAAAAAAGGAAAGTTATACCATACTACCCACATTCATCCTATATACTGTGTGCTCTGTGTGCTATCAGACCCCCGCCCGGGGGGAACGTATCCCCAGCCCCCAGCCTGGGCGTACTTCCCGGGGGACCCTTTATTTCTCGACCTTGCGAGAGACCGTAGAGGGCGGATCTTCACCCTCTCTGCCAATCTCGCGCTTACCTCTCCCCCCTCTAGCACCCTATCAGTCCCCCCCGTACTCCCACGGCTAAATTTTGGAATGTGCTCCTCAGAAAGCACCTATGCGAGAGTGACAATGACAGACTTACTGGCTCACTGCATGCATATCGCTGGGAGCTGCAGCTCGGGAGGACGGAGTGACTGTTTTGCGCGCAATGGTTTTAGTGGAAAGGCGTCGCGCTTTACGGAAGGGATCGGGCCGGCCCCGAGCCTCCAGAGTCTTGCCCCACGGGGGTCCCCCTCTCCTTCCCCCCCCGCCCCGACTTTCCGGGGGGAGACCAGAGCTAACCCAGAGCGAGGGGGCAATTTTCCCTCTGTTGGTAGCGGTACCGTGCTAGAAAACAGTATCAAATATAGAGCAAATATAGATTAAAAAGGAACACGAATTAAAATAATAAACTAGTAAAACAGATGTAAAACAGAAAAAAGTGAGGTAACTAAATCCAATGGTAACTGCATGATCGTGGCAAGTCCACACTGATATAGCTCGGTGAAGAGGAGGCCCGTACTCGCATTGAAATAGATGTGGAGAAGAAGCAGATAAGCAGGATCATATAATGGAGGGTGATATGAGGAGGTGAAAGTAAGGCCTGGGGTCGGAGTGTGGACCTTGGATATCAGTATGGAGGTGAGGGTAAATGGGATAGGGATTTAAGTGGACTAAGAGGTGCGCACAGTTTCCCGGGATCTTTCTACACGGCCCCTGGCGAAACAAAAGGGGCACTGAAGGGGGGGGGAACAGAGAGAGAAAGAAACCGCAATGAGACACCTACAAAAAAAACAGCAAACCCAAGGGAATCATTCATTCCCCTAGGTTGCATGAGGATTGAGGAGAACGACCCAGCGACAACTTCCCTTTTAAGTAAACGCTTTTTCTAGATCCCCGCTCGAATGCCCAAAAGATATTTATCAAACAGCGAAGGCTGACATGCAAGTACTGTATGATGCGTGACACTGAAAAAGTGTCTGGCCACAGATGTAATTTTCTTACCAATATCCAAATCCCTCTGTGTGTGTGACGAAGTTCCTTGTATGTTCAAAGGAGCCCATTGAACACGGTGAATAGTCTTGTAAGCGGAGTTGGTTTGTCATGCAATCATGATGTCAAATTTTGGCTACCGGTGCAGGATAAACGTATAATGATAAACACCTTATAGACTTAAATAAAGGGTATAATGCACCCATATGTATATAGACCTTTTTACTAGAAATTTGGGTGTCCATCCTGATCACTTAAGTATTGTGAACATGTAGGCAGTTGCAGTCAATATGCTATTTTAGCGAGTACTTAGAACAATTAGTGTTATATACATTAGAATAAACCCAGAGCGCTTTATGTGAGGGGGTGTGATCAGTAGTCCTCGAATGGTGCTGTATGAGGAATTATACTGACTGTGACAAACGTTATACGGTCTTTAGTCAAATTGGGAGAGGACTCGACCCTGTAAGTTGACCTATCACTACTGCTCCCTAATTCCCCATCAGTGCATAGGATAGCCACTGTTTATGTCAAGATGGATTTACCGTCTCCCCATCTTTATTATATAGTCGGTAACCACATGAAACGTGTTTTTAGAGTCATTCTTCTTCTTTTTAGGTTCTTAGCCCGTAGTGGTCTACACGTTTGTTACTCCTAGTTATACTCGGACCCTTGATGCAATTAGTTATACTACTTGTAATAACTCGGAGGCAAACCGTGTCCCTCATTTTCCCAACGCCCTAGATTCGAACATCCTACTGTGAAAAATTACGTTTCAACCTGTAGAAAATTCTCGTCACTGCGGGAGCTGCAGTTCCCCGCGGAATATGATGCTGGCCCGGGTGGTGACAACTGGAGCATGCAAAATGGAAATTTGTTATGATTGGTCGACTTCCTGAAGATGTCACGTAGGCTAGTTTACCACCCCCATCGACACGAGATCCTTGGAGATCCAAGAAATCGAAGACCGATGTCGGTGACGGTTGATTACAGGAAGTCTAATAGTATCATTTGTTTGGTTGATCATCGAGCGAAACTCCTCAACTCAAGCCAGCAGAGACCCTGCAATCAGAGGAATAAGAATGTCGCGATCGCTGGCTATCGCTAACCCCAACAAAACACTGCGAGGGTCAGATGAAGATATCCTCGCAAAAAACCTCCCCCCTCCCACATCCAACCCAAAAATAAGTTCAGTATGACGGTGCCAGTTTGGCCCCCTCAGTTCCTCCGGTCTGTAAAATAAATCTTTCTTAAAAAACGACCCATAAAAATTATGTCGTTAAAATAAAGACCGAGCATTCAAAAGAAAATTCAATGCGGTTGTGTTCCCGGTTAGGACTAAGACTGCGGACATCCTTTGAGGAAAAAATCCGCAGCCAAAGAGCCCCCATCAGTCAGGCATCTTATTGATGCGTATAGTGAAGATTCCAAGGAACATTGTGGCAGTGATCGTATTAGCATCAACCGTGACACCGTCTAGGGCTCCGGGAGGATTTAACCTAAGGACCCCATCCATCGTAAACGGAATCGATATGACGGTAATGACATTCAACCGCCCAACGCCGACGAAGAAAGGGGCGCCCACTTAGTAATCAAAATATTTTACTGAGTGGCGTCTCACACAGGGGCGCCACCACCATAACAAAGCCACATGGGTGTAGCCTCCACGACGGTTGGTTAGACTAATGGCTGCGTTTCTTTGTATGAATGCTTGTGTGTTATAAAAGGTATGATAAGTGTTGTTCACACCTCCTTACAGGATGTGTGTACTTGCTAAGTCACAAAGACTATCTCTGTTTTTAGACACACGTCTATGGTTTACCGCCCATAGTCATCCTTCGGCGTATACAGCGTGTGTGGATAATCTGTAGTAGTTGTGTTCTTCCCGGTGATGGTTACACTAGAACGGAATACATATAGAACGAGAAATACGATGGGAATTAGCAGTATAATACAGAGCAAATATAGATTTAAAAGGAACCACTCATTAACACCCACTAAATAACTAGTTATTCTCTGTTTTATTATTTATTATTTTAATGAGTGGTTCCTTTTAAATCTATATTTGCTCTGTATTATACTGTATTTCTAGCACTGTAATGTGTATACCTAACACTCTTGTCTCTCCTGTATATGTTTCCTTATGACCATTACCGCTTTACTACAGTATCAGACACGCTGTATACAGCCAAGGATGACGTCAGTCACGGCTTGTCAAGTGGGATGGGAGTCAGTACATCTCCTGCGCATGAGCATTGGCGAAACTACATTGACCGGCATCACTTGCGCCCGTTACTAAAGACTCTGACACACCGCATTCAGTCTTCGATGACATCACTCATGCCTTGGAGACTACAAGGACCGACATACCTTGCGTCTGCAGTTTTGACATTAATCACCACGATACCTGCACGAGTGCCGAGGAGGCTGCTAATAAGGCTTTATACTTACTACTGCAAGCGGGATGGGTGAATAATATAATCTATGATTTTGACATAATGTATACTGTCCCTGAGGATGTCTATTTTGGCTATGCAGGTAAAATGTGTATTTACATAACTACCGCGCATGTGCAGCCGAAAGAGCATAACAGCTGGAAGGCTAAGTGCCCCGGGGGGGATTGCCCATGATTAGCTAAGTGTCTGCAACAGTGCTGATGATGTCAACTATTGAATTCTGCCTATGCTATTGGTTTAGAGATGTAGGAGGAACTCTGTATACTTAACTGATTTCCTATATAGACTAGCTTGCCTCTACTTTTAATCTACCACTCCGGGATGAAGCCCACCGATGGGCGAAACGCGTAGAGTGTATTCGTTTGGCAGCTTTATGTGATTTCTTTGGCGTGATCCCTGCAGCACAGTAACTATGGACTTTATTTGAACTTTTTAAAGACAGAGATAATATTACCACAGAGGACTGAACCCGTGTGCAATTTGGCGACAGCTGAGTATAATCCCCTCTGCTGTCTGGTGGTACTGTTTCTCGTGGTTCCTGTCAATTTGCATGTTTGCAACATTTTCTAGCATGTGTTTTGTGCAACAGTACTTAACTTTGTCTCCATCTACTCATGTGCTATGACCATGGTTACTTTATACATCCACGCTGCAGGATTTTTGTATTCATCACTGTATTTGCTGATTAGGGTATGAGTTGGTTTCATTTTTTCTCTTCCCTGTGTTTTTCCCTTGGCTTTAAGGTATATTTTTATCTATGTTCATGTTTTTGCACATAGTATTATTGATTTCATACTTTTCCATATGCCTTTAGTATATTTTTGCTTAATATAGCATTAGGGTTTAATCATATAGAATATTTTTTTGGTAGTTTTTTGTCCCATTTTTGTCTTTTGATTGCCTCATTATATTATATATTTTTATAAGTTAGACGCATCATAGCTTCTTGGTTCCATTATCAGCATCTACTTTTGTAATATCACTGCCTTTATATTTTCAGCTGCCATCTGTTTGTTTATGTTTTTAAGTTAGTGTGTCTTGCTGCTTTAATAAAATCTTGTTCACTTTTTTGCCTTGAAGGGGCATTCGGGTCTTTTTGTCAAACTCTATTTAGATTATTTTTGTAGTATACTTAGAGTGCTAGCTTAGGGGACTGTCTTTGTCTTTCTCTTTGTGTGTCTTTTATATTTGTATCTCTCCCCCAGCACCATCAGCCTACCCCTATATATATTTTTTTTTTCTGCCTCCGTGGGTGTACAGTATATATTTTCTGTGTACTCTATCAGGCAGTACTAATTTTGGGGTCTGACTTATCTACTTATAAACAGTGTTGAGCAACATACTTTTTTGTGTGTCTGATATATATATATATATATATATA
>WSYH01002298.1:77667-87702 GCA_036426205.1 Ascaphus truei | reverse complement strand
GGGACAGAGGAGAGAGAGAGAGAGAGGAGAGAGAGAGAGAGAGAGAGAGATAAGAAGTTAAATGAAGAAGTATATATAATATATATATATATATATATATATATATATATATATATTATATATATATCTACGTTCGACAATTGTATACATTTACACGCCCGGGGCGGGTGGATTTAACCCCAGGCGGAGTAAACATTGGCCCAAGCAGACACGTGTTTTTATTTTTAAATTTCCCCCGTTCGCGCTGAAAATTTCCCCTGCTCCCGCTGCTGAAAAAAAAAACTCCCTACCTGACAGCTGATTGGCGCGCGCTCCCAAGCTTTGTGGGGCGCGGCCAGGCTCTATATGAGCCCCCCCCCCCAACGGCAGCCATTCTTTCCGGCCGGAGCTCTTGGAGAGTAAGTAAGTACTCTCAATCCTCCGTCTTGCGGCCCCGCTGCTGCTTCCCTGCAAGCCCCCTTACTCCTTCCCTGCCAAGCCCCCTTACTTCCTCCTGCAGCCCCCTATCCCCGTCCCTGCAAGCCCCCTTACTCCTTCCTGCAAAGCCCCCTACTCCTTCCCTGCAAGACCCTTACTCCCCGCCGGCAGGGTGTTTCCCCTTCCCCTTCTCTCCCTGTCCCCACTAACTTGGCTTGGAGATTGCAGTGGGGGTGTCCCCCCCTTCTCGGCCTGTCCCGGCATCCGGCTTGGGCTGCAGATGTAGTGGGGGTTGTAACAAGGGTGTGTTAATAGTTTTAGGGGTATGACAAAAACCCAAGACCCCCCCACTTCAGCAAGAATGGCAACAGTTACCTCTGAACAAGCTTCCCCCCATGGTCGTCGCACTTCACGGGCGTCCTCCGTCAAAACAAATCGGTTGGATGGACTTTGGAACATCTATTTCCCAAGCCGCGTACGTACGCCGCCCGGACAGTCTAAAAGTGGATGACAGGGAGTATAGGTCATCACCCAGTGCAACGATTAGGGATCAATGACGTCGTGAATGCACAGGCCGGGGGCTGTCAGGCGTTCGTGGTGTGCGCGCCGAAATTATGAAAAAAGTGGCCGCGGATGCGTTAACGTGGCTTGCCAAAACATAACCAGCTCAACTCCTCACTTTTACTCGACACTTGCTCCCCCGATTCATATCTTCTCTCTAATGACCAATAAACCTAAAAAACATCACAGTAGAGAGAAGGGAAATCCGACGGACGTGAGAGTTATCGAGTCTGTTGTGATATGGGAGGGAGTGGAGAGGTGGTAAAGGGGGGAAGGGGGGAAAGGGGCTATATCAAGGGGGGGTGCGGGGAGGGGGAGAGGGGGGAAGAGGGGAGTTGGAGGGGAGGGGTGGGTGTTGAGCAGGGCCGGGTGTGTCTGTGGTGGTTCTCGGTCTTTTCCCGCTCCTGGATGGAGGGAGCTGGGGGGGCGCGGGTGGTAAAAAAGAGAGGGGCGGAAGGGGGAAAGGGACCAAGGTAATGTGCTGTGGGTGTGTGTGTCCTGTGTGTGTGTTTGTGTGGTGACTGGATATATGTGGGAGTGTGTGTATATATGTGGAGTGTGGTATTATGTTGGGAGTGTGGTGTATATATGTGGGAGGTGTATATATGTGGGAGAGTGTGTGTATATATGTGGGGGTATGTTATATATGTGGGAGTGTGTATATATAATATATATGTGGGGGAATGTGTAGTAATATATATATATATATATGTGGTAGGAGTGTGGTGTGTGATATATGTGGGAGTCGTGTAAATATCTGTTGGAGTGGTGTTATATATTGTGGGTCGGGGTGTGTGGTATATATTATATATGTGGAGTGTGTGTGGTATATATATAATTGTGTGAGATGGGGGGTCAGATGATGATGGGATGAGAAAGAGCGAAGGGGAGAATGAAGGGGGGGAGAGAACGACGATTCCCGTAATCCCTGACTTTTTCCTCCGTACACTCTGCAATCACCCATACCCTCCCGTCCCAATCAATTCCTTTCACTCCACCTCAGTACATGATATCTTACCTAGTCCTTACCCCTGCTTTATTTCTCATATTTTATTGTCACACGCTCAATTTTCTCACACGAACGTACCTCTGCACGAAGGCCGAGAAGGGGGAGGGTGGGGCAGGGAGGAGGGGGGGGAAAAAAGTGCGCATCTGGGTATAAATGAAAAAAAGAAGAGAAAACAAGGAATTGTCCTAAGAGTTGGCAGCGAAAGAAGAGTAATGGAAGTAAATTAACAGTAGTTATGTCTAATTATAAAGAAACAAGCGTACATGTGGGAACGCCAAACCGGTCCAGTAGTCATAAAATCTGTCCTTTCTGTCCGGTCAGTCAGTCACGCCCCCTGCCCCCCTTCTCTTGGTCTCCACTGTCCCCCTCGAGTAATGGGGAAGAAAAAAGGAGAAAAGTAGAGAGGGGTAGAAAAGGAAAACAAAGAGAGAGGCGGAGAAAAAGAGAGAGGGGAGTACAAAACAACGAGAGGGAGAAAAGAGAGAGGGAGGAGCAAAAACAGAACGAAGAAGCCTATAGAACAAATGAAGGTGTAAAAAAGAGAGAGGGGAAAAAAATGAGAGGAAGCAGGCGGGGTGGAGAAAAGATGAGAGTGGGGAGAAAAAGAGAAAAAAAGAAGAGAGAGAGGGAGAGAGAGAGAAGAGCGAAAGAGAGAGGGAAGAGAGAGGAAGAGAGAGAAGAGAGAGAGAAGAGGAGAGGCGACGGAAACTTTAGAATGGGAGTAAGTGGAAGACAACGAAAGAGGATAGAAAAGGGGTAAGAAGGCGGAGAGAAGAAAGAGAAAGGAAAGAGAGAGAAGAGAGGAAAGAGAGAGGACGACTCGAGGGAAGAGAGGAGGAAGCAAGAGAGAGAGGAATAAAGAGAGAGAGATGCAGTGAAATTAGAGAGGAGGAAGGGGTACGATCCGCGGAAGGAAGATGAGAGAGAGGAAGGAGAAGCGAGGAAGAGAGATAGCGAGGAAGAGAGACGGAAGAGAGAAGAGGACGAGGGAGGAAGCGAGAGGAAACAAGAACGCGCCAAGATCCGAGTCGCGTCACCCGAGCCCGCCCGCTCCCTCCCCTCTCTTCTCTGTCCTCTCTCTCTCGTCCTATCTAGGATCAGTAGACTGCTTCCTTCCGATATTGACTACAAGTTATCACACGAGAGACATTGGAATCCCCCCTAACCCAGAAGACAGGTAGGAGAACACCTCCCACTCTCAACTATAACCTTTGCGGGAATGAGGTGTACTGGGACATTGAGGGACGGCGGATCAGGTAAAGATCCAAGGCGGGATTGCTGCTTTAGATATTGTGAATGGCGGGGACGTTCCAGACACTAGGTTAAGGGTTCGTAAAACTAGGTTATTCATTCAACTGTGGTCTTTATTTCTGATCCGACATTTACACCACTTACACAAACACACCACACACACATCACACCACATCCTTTTAGTTGTGGCTACAATCTCTCACTCTCACAGTCCAACCTCACACCATGTTAATTCCACTCCCACTCACCCCACACCTTTTGTAAAGCTCTGTATTACTGTGGGCTCTCCATTCATTTATATTCACACGATATACACACACACACACACCTTTACATCACTATCTGCTTTCAGGACCTTTTGACACCTCTGCAGCCATAAAACACATCCACACCGGGGGAAGGAGAAGCACAATAAGATTCCAAGAGACAACTGTTTGTAAGATATAACACTTTTGGCTTGCTTCATTCAGTGTACATCGCCGAAAGAGATCACTGTATCTCGAAAGCTCGGCACAAAATAAAAGCAGTCTTGCCACGAACGTACATCTATTTATTTTTTTGAAATATATATATATATTATATATATATTAAATCTTATATATAATTATTATAGATATATTATATATAGATATATACATCACGAACCATTCAAGGAACAGTAAAGAGACGCAAACTGCAACGGGTTAATTCCAAAAAAAAAAAAACAACCTGTATTCAAAACATAGACAAACGTAAGCCTACGCGTTCGGCGCACATGGAGACCATTCCCCACATCCCTGAGGGGAAAGGTCTCCATGTGGGACCGAAACGTCAGTCTAGTTTGTGTCTATGTTTTGGAAGTAACAGGGTTTTTTTATTTTTTTATTAACCCGTGTGCAGTTTGTGTCTCTTTAATGGTCCTTGGATTGTTTGTAGCTGTGTGGTCTCAGCTGAATCAAAAAAATATGAGTGGGAATAGCATCTGCTTTTTTTTACTTTCATTACAGCGTCGGCGGGGGGATGACATGGAGAATAGAGAGATGGGGCGAGTAGATATGATTTGAAGATTAATGAGTATATATATATAGATATATATATATATATATATATTCTCTGTTCTGCTACTACTCGTCATATCTTCTTATATTTATTTTCCTCCTCGTCTCATAAGTAGTATAACAAGAATGTTCAGGGCACTCATAGGCACAAAATAGGTCAAATCACTTCATCGTATCTTAGTAGATCAGGGGGCTAGCATGATGCAGCTCACCATCCAGCAACAACCAAAATAGATAGAAAACAAAAATCTAGAAATACAGTTCAGCCCACTGGTTAGTATCAAAAGTGAAAAATGTTTCATTATCTATGCACAAGCATCAGGGGTGTACATACAAGACCAGCGACGGGACGCGACGTTTTGGACCTCCGGGTCTCTTTATCAGGATCCTTACCTCTGGCTTGGGAGGTGGGGGGACGGGACAGGCTACAGGACACATCCAGTGGGGGCGGGGGGGTTGTGGTTGTGTGGGGCCATAGCATTTGCAGGTTTGTTACATTGCGCGCTCTGAGCGTGAGGGTTAAAGTCGGAGCATGGGAGGACAGTTATGCAGAAGGGGAAGGTAGGGTCTGAGTGTCAGTGGCACTCAGATAGGCCAGAGGAACCTCCTTAGGCCCCAAGCTAGGCCAACTCACCAAATCGATTGTGGATGCTACAGGGAAGCACCCATACTAGGGGACATTTCCCCAGTAGCTGCATCTAATGCAGTTACCATCACCAGTTATACGCCACGCGGTGGGTTGATTTGCGGCCTCGCGGGTTGGGATCAGACCACCACGACGGTATAGTGACTCTTAAAGGTGGAAACCCTCTACCGGAGTCAAACCAACACAGAGGCGGACAACCATCACGGAAGGACAAGGTCGCTGATCAGGGGGGGGGGGGGGGGGGGGCGGGGGGGGGGGGTGCGGGGCGGGGGGGGGGGGGGGGGGGGGGCGAGCGGAGTGCCCACGCCGGCGCGGGGGCGGGGGGGGGGGGGCGGGGGGCGGGGGGGCGGGGCGGGGGGGGGCGGGGGGGGGGGGGGGTGGGTATATGTACAGGTGTAGCAGCTGTTGTTGCAGCCGCTGGTATGTTAGCTCCACTACTTTAGGGTGTTAGTGCCATCACTTTTACGCACATGGCTAATGCCTTTAGAATGGCAGTAGGCCAGTGGCTCCCGCTGTTGGATTGTGTGTGTCCCACTGCAATGCATCTGTGGCAGCAATAGCAGCTGCTGCATATGTAGTTGCAGTGTGTTACTCACAAACAAAATGATTAAATGTATAATTATGCACTCAATAAATCTTTCACTTCAACTGCTTTTTACAATTATATTGCAACACTCCTTAAATAAAAAAAAAAGAAAAAGATAAGGAAACCGCCATTGGCAGGAAAAACGTTTATTGAGATGTTTGTAAATTATACAGTAAGATGCATGTGTCGCTCTAAAGCTAAAAAGTTGCAAATGTATATGCATGTGTCTATCTATCTGTACAGTATATTTACTTGCCAATCTGCCAATAATATTTAACAATTAAAAAATATAAATATTTACCAGGTTAATTTAGTCTGATTTTCTAAAGTTGACATGGGTTAGTGCTTTATTTTTGTTATTATTGCACATACAGTATGACATTTTAATTAAAAAAAGAATAATCAACTCCATTTTGTAAAAGAAAATCCTGCAATGAAATTAGAGACATTAATATCATGGAAAATAAAGCCTACAGCCTTTTAGTGCAGCGTTGCTCCAGTTCAGTACTCGGGGGACACCAAGAGGCCAGGTTTCCAAGATATCTCTAATTAACACTCACTTAGCAAATTACCTTATCCATAATTATTAGCCTTAACTAAGACAACTTGCTTAGATATGTATTTCCCTGAAACTTGGCCTATTGTTAGCCCTCAAACACTGAACTTGGGCACCTCTATTTAAGCAGGATGGAGGTTTAAATCATATTACTCCACATTTTTCATTCTATTTAACCTCTTTCAACAAGTAGCCTACATATATTGTAGGTCCATAGAAGTTGAAAACTTAAATTAAATATACAAGGCATAACCAGTGGCTGTTATGAGTTAATATACAGGAGGAGATTCACCATGCATCTGCAATTAATCCTTGCCACTATATCTATAAAATGAACTTGATTTGTCACAGTCTGTTTCCTCCTCAATGTGTTTTTATTAATATTGTATTTTATTACTGTGCTTTCAATATTGATCTATTTTCATATATTCAGACTCTGTGAATACCTAGATAACTTGTTTTTGTAACGTTTGTTATTCATTGCACCTTATGTAGCAATAGCGGCTTTAATATGAATTGAGTGTCCTTCTAAACTTATGTTGGTGATTTTTAAATATGGCATGTAATTATATCTGCAAATCTATCATAAGAGGTAAAAAAATATATATGACCATGTTCATTCCACCCATTCTACTGTGGATCAGCTTTGTAGGCTGCTCTGTAAATGGAGAAACTCAATTTCTCTGGCTGTATCACTCTCATCAGTATGTTGCAATTGGCTACTTTAGGGCACAGTAGTCTTGAATTGGTGCCCTATGTCTCTTGATTTTGCATACTGCAGAAAGGGTTAAAAAAGAGCTACAAAAAGCTCCTTCTAGTACAGTTTCCTTTTTGTAGTAAACTATTACAAAATGGCACATGTCAGCCTGTTATAGCTGCAGTTCAGTCAATATCCTGCATGTGTGGTTTTTTTTAATAAATCAGTTCTGTAGTAAGAATACTTTCTTGTATTCTATTTTAACAACCATTTGCTAAGGCACTGCCCCTTCATGTCCTGTCACAAGCCCTGGCACACCCCTTTGTCAGCCCTGCCCTCCCTCTAGCACATGTCAGTGCAGGAGTGCTCATGAATATTCATGAGCTTCCACTGAGTGACAGAAGCAGAAGAAATACATATGCCAGCTCTAATGATGTCACCAAATTTCGCCGATCAATACATGGAGAACGAATTGACCTGCAGCTATACAGTTCTTTAGGTAAGTAGAAATTGCCCACATGAAACTATTGAAGTAAAAAAAAAAAAAAAAAAAGACTGAACTGCAGCTTTAACGGTAATCACTTTCCTTAGTAAATTGGATGTTATTTTTCTTTACATTAGACCTGCCCCAGTTTTCTAGCTGCAAGATTTTGATTTTGCACACAACAGGTCATATTTATGTAGCCATGCCATCTGTGGCTACTAGTTTGCTTCCCTCCTGGAAGTAAACCCTGGTACAATCAGGTTGCCTGTACTTGTTGATACTGTATGGGTTTTTTCCCCTCCTGGGTACTGCACTTGAGTGACAGCAGGAGGTGGTGACATCAGGCCTGGGGATGAGCAATCATGAGTCAGACCTGGTGCCCTCCTCCTGGCTGTACTTAAGGGCACGTACCGCCCAAATTTAACAGTGCCTTTCCCCACTTGAGGAAGGCAGGTCACACATTGGAGAGGCTGAATATTGGGCCTTCTCAAGTCCTCTTCCCACCCGGGGGAGAGTGAGTGTGGACCATACCTCTGCCTCTGCTAGAGAGGCAGGGAAGAGCTAGGATGGCTGCGGGTGCCCTTGGCCTGCGGGTGCCCTTGGCCTGCAGTGACGGTCCAGGGACCATCCTTCAGTGGTAGCTGAGAAGTATTGCATCGGGTTGAGGCCTGCCTTGTTACTGTGCTGTACAGAAGAGATAATAAACCGTTCCTGTTTGTATATACCTCCTGCCTGGTGCGTGACCTTAAAGCAGAGAGGTAATAGTTCTACCATGGGAGATCACCTTAAGTTCCTGGAGCCTACGGCAGATGGATGTGCTGCACTGCTAAAGAGATATGTGGGGGTATGAACCCCAGAAACCTGATCCTGTGTCCCCACTACCACCAGCGGATGACTCAGCCCTCCTGTTACCAGCAGGTATCATGCACCACACGATCCGTAATGGCCACATCTCAAACTGGGTGGGGGAAACACCGTTATATTTATTATAGTCTTATACAGATGTAGCAGCCATTATTTTAAGAAATCACGACGCCATTTTCATGTGTGCTGCTGTACTCCACGCAGCCAATCGCCCCAGGCCCACATGTTTATCGTTTTTGCTTTGTTTGAATTTCATGGATTGCGTGCAATTAAATGCAATGAAATTAATTAATTGTAATGTGTACAGTACTGTGCTACTGTGCTACTGTGTGAATTTCAGGTGTTTAAAAGCCAGAACACTAAAATGCCATTTTCTGCACTCGCCTGCACTCGCGTCTTAAGGCGGTACAGTTGGAAGCAATCCCGCTCCATGACATGGGTATTCCTAGGTATACACCGCTACACCGCGGGATTTGTTAAAATAATGGCCGCTGCATCTGTACCAGCAAAAGTGTAAAAAAATTATAGCAACATATATTCAAATGTAACTATCTCTTTAGATAAACTTATTGCACACGTTCAACAGGAATACTTTAATAACTTAACCCCTTCATCGTACATTAAGCAACCCAATGGCTACTCATGGCCTCATGAACTCATGGCCAGGGCCTCCAAGAGAAATCGTGGGGCCCAGGACAAACATTTTAAGCATGCCCCCCCCCCCCCCCCAGTGTCGGCGGTTTTGCGAGCCGCACCCCCCTCATTTCACACCTCACAAGCCCCCTCTCTTCCCTCCCTCTTCCCCCCCTCTTCCCATGTTTTTCTCTCCCTTCCGTCTCACCCCCTCTCACTCTCCCGCCATGCATGTATTTCTCTCCCCTGTGTCTCACTCTTACTCCCTCTTTTCCTCACTCACCCCCTCTCTCCTCTCCCTCTGTCAATTACCCCACGCTCACTCATCCCCTCCCCCTCACACAATTCCCCCCATAAGATATATACCAAAAAATTTCCCACCCCAATGCAAAAAAACTTCCCACCCCCAAATACATACAAAAAAATCCCCACCCCTCAAATATATACAACCTCCCCCACCCCCTACAAAAAAACACCTACCCAATACATATCACCCCCATACATACATGTATGTATGTGTATGTATGTATTTTGTATGTATGTATGTGTATGTATGTATGTATGTATGTATGTATGTATATATATATAAATATATTGTACAATATATGATAGAGTATCACTGGCACTCCTGTATAGGTTTAGTAATGAACTGGTGCATGTCCCATAGAAGTAATAGAAGCATACATTACCACAAAGCGCCAAAGAGGCGACAGCACTCAGGTAGTTGATAACAAAATTACTTACTTAATTACATAACTCCAATGTTTCGATCCCTCTAGGGATCACACACATCATATAAAAAAACAACACTCCACCACAATACACATAAAAAATACCCAACCCATATAAAAATACCCACAAGAACCCTAATACATATGAAAATTCCCCCAACACCCCCAATACATATGAAAATACACCCAAGCCCCCCAATACATATACAAATTCCACCAAGCCCCCCAATACATATAAAAATTCCCCCAAGCACCCAATACATATAAAAAGTACCCCAACCCATATAAAAATACCCCAAGCCCAAATACATATACAAATTCCCCAAATCCCCCAATATAAAAATACCCCCAAGCCCCCAATACATATAAAATTCCCACAAGCCCCCCAAAACATAGAAAAATACCCCCAGGCCCCCAATATATATAAAAATACCCCCAAGCCCCCCAATACATATAAAAATACCAACAGGCCCCCCAATACATATCAAAATACCCCCAAGCCCCCAATACATATACAAATTCCCTCAAGCCCCCAATACATATAAAAATACACCCAATACATA
>WSYH01002298.1:30969-77661 GCA_036426205.1 Ascaphus truei | reverse complement strand
TAAAATACCCAAAGCATCCCAATACATATAAAAATACCCCCAAGTCCCCAATAAAATATAAAAAATACCCCCAAGCCCCAATTAATTTAAAATCCCCCTAATAAATATAAAATAACCCACCCCCAAACACTATAAAAATACCTCAGGCTCCCCAATACATTAAAAATACCCCAAGCCCCACTACATATAAAAAAATTGCCCAAGCCTACAATACATATAAATACCCATGCCCCCCAATACATATATAAAATTCCGCAAGCCCCAATACATATAAAAATACAGCCAAAATATAAAAATACCCCAAGCCCCCCAATGCATATAAAAAATACCCCCTAGCCCCCCAATGCATTTAAAAATACCCCCAAGCCCCCCATACATATAAAAATATCACCAAGCCCCCCAATACATGTAAAAATCCCCAAAGCACCCCACATATTCAAATTCCCCCAAGCCCCCAATACATATACAAATTCCCCCAAGCCCCCAATACATATAAAAGACCCCCAACCCCAAATACATATAAAAAGACGCCCACCCCAATACAATAAAAAAAAGACCCCACCTTCCCAATACATATTTTAAAAAAGCCCACCACCAATACTTATAAAAAAGACTCTCACCCCCCCAATACATATTAAAAAGACCCCCACAATACATAAAAAAAAGATTACCTTGTGGATGATCAGGCCGGGTCCAGTGATGGGGGCTCGGCGGCCGCACATGCAAGTTGGGCTCGGCTTTGGCCAGGCCGGCTGCGGGTGATCTCGCGGCAGGACCCAACTACCCCTCAGAGCAGCCTGCATGTCTTAACACTATGTCCCACGCCGAGCTTCCGACAGGCCTCCCTCTCATACCGTCACGCGCCGGAAGCAGAGAGCGCTGACAAACAGAGCGCTACCGGCCGCTGACATCGAGAGGGCCCGTCGGCGTGGGACAGGAGGATAGTCATGCAGGCTGCTGCTAAGGGAGTGCCGGGGCCTGGCCGCGAGAGGACTGAGAGACGGGCCTGGCAGAGGTCATGCCCAACTTGCAGGGCCGGCCGGGGCCCCCAACTCACTGGGCCAGGGACGCCACCCAGGAGAACCCACCCTGTAGGCGGCCCTGGTCATGGCCATGGACTCATGGCTACTGTACCAGACCCCCAGTCATTCCTAAAAAGTATTGTGACCAAGCACTGCAAACTACTGCACTAATTCCCTCACCAGCTGTCTCTGTAAATCTCCCAACATTACACTTGATTGTAAAATCCTGGGGTTGATATTTCCTTTCTATTGTAAATTGTTGCACGTATTTGTATTATAATTCCCTCTACTGTATTGTTTCTTGGTAAAGCGCTATATAAATAAGGATACAAGATTAAATAAAGTGGGTGACACATGTTTTCCCAGGGGGCCTGGAATAGGTAGAAGGGATTGACATTGCGAGTGTTCATTATTATTGTGTTGTATATTGTTGTTCCTATATGTGTTTATGCCCTGTAGGTAAGTTAATTATGGTTTACATTATGTGTGTGTGGTTTTCACCACGAGTATATTTTCCTGTGAGGGGTATCCTGTCCGTGGCGGGCTCCTCCCTATGCATGGAGGCTGGGGCCTTCTGAGCTTACAGGGTAGCACCATAACACCGCTTTACCCAAATATCTCCTTAGGGGGGGATAGGGGTGGAACATATACTAATCTTATGGTTAATAAAGCTGTGGTCGGTAATCTACAGTTTGGTGTTGGTGGTATTTATTTATATAGGTAAGATGGTGTGGGGAGGGAAGAAATGGGGGAGGGAGGCTCACAGGTTACCAGGTCAAGCACCTTCCTCTACCATAACTCTCTCAATCTATTATGCCTATATGAAGCACATGCACTATTCTGTGCAGCTGTATTTACAATATGATGAGAAATATTTTTTTTCTTAGAAAATTAATTCTAGTACTGTAATGAGATGTAAAGTGTAGTGTGGTTGGTAGAACTTTTTTATTTTTCTCCCAAACCAGTAAATATATATATATATTTGGCAAAACGACTAAATTCTACAATGTACTATGTATTGCATTTCATTACAATGGATTTCAGTATGTGTTCAAGTGACCTTAGGTTATCTTTTCATTCGATCCCATGTGGATTCATAAACCTTTGCACAGACAAAATGGAAAAGTATTATATGAATATGAAATATTCATTGCTGCAAAAAAAAAAAAAGGTTTTCTAATGATCTTAATAAGCTCCCATGAAACCTGATTCAAAGCTGTTATTCTAATCCACAAAATAATGTGTCCTTTTTACTGTTTTTTTTATAAGCCCCCCAATACATATATAAATTCCCTCAAGCCCCCAATACATATAAAAATACACCCAATACATATAAAAATACCCCCAAGACCCCCAATGCATATAAAAATAACCCCAAGCCCCCCAATGCATATATAAATACTCCCAAGCCCCCCCAATACATATAAAAATATCACCAAGCCCCCCAATACATTTAAAAAATCTACACTTAGATTGTAAAATCCCTGGGGTTGATATTTCCTTTTCTATTGTATAATTTTGTTGCACGTATTGTATCATAATTCCCTGTACTGTATTGTTTCTTGGTAAAGCGCTATGTAAATAAGGATACAATATATAAATAAAGATACATACAGTACAACATTGAGTTAGTTTCTCTATATTCAATAACTATTATGCAACTGCATGTAAACGATCTTTGGATGGCCTAAATCTCACTGTCATACATAGCGCTTATAATCTAAAAGATTAAGGATACAGTACACAAGGCATAACAAGCTTGCAAAATCCTTTTGTGACCTTGAGGAAGTTATAAATCTTCTAATCTTCAGTATAATACCAGGGTATGTCACCAGAACCACTAGAGGTACTTTAACCTATTTATGAAGACAATGAGCATTGGGATATTCTTGTAGTGAGACCGAGCAATAAATGATGAGGCTGTTTATTGCCTAAGGGATGATGTGAAACGATTGACATTAATCCTTGCCAAATTTACTGGTTTAACTGGAGAGATGCACTGATCTTTGTTGGCCTAAGAAAGGACAGTCCTTGAACTATGGTGGACCCTTCCAATAGTATTAACAATATAAGGGGGAACAAGTGTTAAGTTGATATGTATACTTCATGCTTTGATTAATGGGATGAAAAAGCAAAGGTAAAACACAACATGCAGTATCTACAGTACTATTTATACTTACTGCAGCTTATAAAGCTTATCACGAGCTTCTGGACAAATAAGCATATTTGCTATTCTTGTCAGAATGTTCATCCAGTCTCTAATAATAGATGTACAATCTGTCCTTCCCATGGGACACATGTTTATTTATTTATTTATTTATTTATAAAATATTTTACCAGGAAGTAATACATTGAGAGTTACCTCTCGTTTTCAAGTATGTCCTGGGCACAGAGTAAAACAAATAATACATGGTTACAAATACAGTTACATAAATGAACAAGGTATACATTTATATACAAGACATGCATGCACAGTTAAAGAAAATATTTTATGAGCGTATGAAACAGTTACAGACCAGAATAAAGTGTGAGACAGCCTTAGATTTGAAAGAACTTAAGCTGGTGGTGGATATGAGAGTCTCTGGTAGGTTGTTCCAGTTTTGGGGTGCAGGAAGGAGAGAAGAGGAACTCCGGATACTGTTGAGTCTTGGGACCATTGATAGTCTTTTGAGTCTGATCTCAGGTGATAGTAATGCATGTGGTGGGGTGAGGGCTTGTTCAGGTAGCTGGGTTAGCTTGCCCAGAAAGTATTTGAGGGTGAGACAAGGAAAGGTGAACTTTGCGCCTAGACTCTAGTGAAACCATCTAGTTCTTTGAGCATTTCGGAGTGATGTGTGTTGTAGGTGCATTGGAGAACAAAACGACAATTGAATTGTAGGGGTGTCAAGTTTGCTAAGGTGGGTTTGAGGGAGCCGAGCCATATACTAGTCTCCATAGTCATAATTGGCATTAGCATCTGTGGCAATACGCTTTCTGACCAGGAGGCTTAGGGAGGATTTGTTCCTGTAAACGTACCCCTGTTTGGCATAGGTCTTGGTTGTCAGGGTCTCAATGTGCTCCCGAATGTTAAGTGGAGTAACCATAAGCCCAGGTATTTAAAACTAGTGACAGGTGTTAGGGTGGTGGTAGCGTTGGTTCTAATCAGGAGCTCAGTCACTGGAAGCTTTACAAATTTAGTTTGGTCCCAAATACCATGTTACAGTCTTGTCAGTGTTTTAAAAAACAGTTTGTTTTGGGAAATCCAGTTTCGAGTCTCAAAAAGTCCCAGACTGAAGTATGTGTTGAAGGTCAGAGAGGCTATGGCTGTGTGCATACAGGATGTGTCATCTGCATACATGTGTATTGAGCTTCTACAAGCTGTGGGAAGATCATTAATGAACACTGAGAAGAGTAGGGGGCCCAGAACAGAGCCACTTGCGGGACACCACAGGTGATATCCAGGGGGTTAGGAGTTAGAGCCTGAGATGGAACATGTTGGGATCTTCCTGATAGGTAGGACTGAAACCAGTTTAAAGATGTTTCCCTATTCCGAGCTCTGGAGTTGTTAGCAGGATAGCATGATCAACTGTGTCAAAAGCCTTTGCAAAATCTAGGAATACTGCACCAGGGAGTTGTCCCGTTCCATTCCACACTGGATTTCATTTGAAACTTTAGAAGCTTTTGGCGGTAGTTAGGTGGAGTGTTTGGGACGAAAAACCAGACTGGAATTGGCAGGAAATTTGTCTGGTGTAGAAATCGCTTAATTGGGAGTGGACACATTTTTCCATAACTTTGGAGAGAATTGGGAGAAGTGAGATTGGCCTGTAGTTTGAGACAGTGTTTTTGTCCCCACTTTTGAAGATTGGGACAACTCTGGCAGTTTTCAGGTCTTAGGGATATGGCCTGCAGACAGGATAGAGTTGACTATGGACGCAATTGGTTTGGCAATGGCTGGGGCACCAGTCGTAGGAACCTAGATTGTAGTAAGTCGGGTCCACATTGGCTGTAGTTTAGTTTGAGGAGCGCTTGTGTAATCTCCTCTTCAGATACTGGGCTAAATTGAAAATTGTGGGCAGTGTTGGGAGGGGGTGGGACTATAGGGTACTCCCAGGATGAGATTCAGGTTTGGGGTTTGTGCTGCGTTTCGCTAATAAGTTAGTGGCACACCCCACAAGTAATCATTGAATGCATTTGCAATGTCAGTTGGGTTTGTCAGAGTATATCCCCCTTAGTGATATTACTTGGTTGTTGATGGTTAGGAGGCTGGAATATATTGTGATAACCTTCAGAAGTTAGCTGGGTTTGATGTATTCTGGAGGAGATTGTCAGAGTAATATTGTGCTTTTGCATGCCTTGTTTGCCTTGTGCACACGTTCCGCAGGCATCTGTAGTGATTGAGATCCTTGGTAGTGCCCAGTTACTTTGGAGCTTTCCACAAGGCATACCCTGAACTGGTAGAGTGCTATAAGGTCAGTGTTGTAACCCATGGAAGTGGGCCCCTACCCTTTATTTGCGTAGTGGAGCATGGGTATCGCAGTTGTTTTAAGAACTCGGATTGGAATAGTCGAGCGCAGAATCGGGGTCGGGAATTAAATCGATTGTGCCATGGGCAGTTGGTAGGTCATCCAGAAAAGTTGTGGGTTATTAAGTTTTTAAATGTTCTAGTGAGGAGAACTTTGGGGTTGAATGGGCGGTTTATTTTCCTTACACAGTTACTATTGCAGGTCACTGAAAATGTCAGGAAGGATGCCAGAGGATTGGATTCTGCTGGGGTTGGAGAGAGGAGAGAATCCAGTCTAGCAAGGAATGGTTATGCGATTTCAGGTTTGTCCGTGTGGTGGGAAATGAGTTGCGATAGGTAAGTTGACTTGAGTGTGTATCTGGATTTTGTGGTTTTTAGGGTCAAGCCAATTGAAAGTTGAAATCCCCAGAAAGCAGCTCACTCTTCCATTCAGAGAGGAAATGGAGGCAAGAAATTGGGTGATATCAGTCAAGGATTGTAGAAGGGCTTGAGGGGGGGTAGATGCAGCAAGCAAGATGGGCTTAGAAAAAGGGGGCAGATTTTGCCAATAGAGTTTCAAAGAGGGTGGACTGGTGGGCATGTAGCAGTGTAAATTGTAAGGTGTCTGCCAATATAAAATAAAACCCTCCTCCTCTCTTGACCTATCTCTCCTAAAAATGGAGTGATTCCCTGAATGGCGATATTTGCATCAGGGGTTTTAGGGGTTAGCCATGTTCTGTAAGAACGATGGCTTGGTGGGTTATGCATAGGGACAACCATGCCCTTAGTTCGTCTAGTTTGAAAAAAAAAAAAAGGTTTTCTAATGATCTTAATAAGCTCCCATGAAACCTGATTCAAAGCTGTTATTCTAATCCACAAAATAATGTGTCCTTTTTACTGTTTTTTTTATAAGCCCCCCAATACATATACAAATTCCCTCAAGCCCCCAATACATATAAAAATACACCCAATACATATAAAATACCCAAGCATCCCAATACATATAAAAATACCCCCAAGTCCCCCAATAAATATAAAAAATACCCCCAAGCCCTCCAATAAATTTAAAATCCCCCTAATACATATAAAATAACCCACCCAAAACATATAAAAATACCCTCAGGCTCCCCAATACATTTAAAAATACCCCAAGCCCCCCAATACATATAAAAAATTGCCCAAGCCTACAATACATATAAAAATACCCATGCCCCCCAATACATATATAAATTCCCGCAAGCCCCCAATACATATAAAAATACAGCCAATACATATAAAAATACCCCCAAGCCCCCCAATGCATATAAAAATACCCCCTAGCCCCCCAATGCATTTAAAAATACCCCCAAGCCCCCCCAATACATATAAAAATATCACCAAGCCCCCCAATACATGTAAAAATCCCCAAGCACCCCAATACATATTCAAATTCCCCCAAGCCCCCAATACATATACAAATTCCCCCAAGCCCCCAATACATATAAAAGACCCCCAACCCCAAATACATATAAAAAAGACGCCCACCCCAATACATAAAAAAAAGACCCCACCTTCCCAATACATATTTTAAAAAAGCCCACACCCAATACTTATAAAAAAGACTCTCACCCCCCCAATACATATTAAAAAGACCCCCACAATACATATAAAAAAAGACTTACCTTGTGGATGATCAGGCCGGGTCCAGTGAATATGGGGGCTCGGCGGCCGGCACTGCAAGTTGGGCTCGGCTTCTGGCCAGGCCCGGCTGCCGGTGATCTCGCGGCAGGACCCCAACTATCCCCTCAGCAGCAGCCTGCATGTCTCTAACACTATGTCCCACGCCGAGCTTCCGACAGGCCTCCCTCTCATACCGTCACGCGCCGGAAGCAGAGAGCGCTGACATCAGAGCGCTACCGGCGCGCTGACATCAGAGAGGCCCGTCGGCGTGGGACAGAGGGATAGTCATGCAGGCTGCTGCTAAGGGAGTGCCGGGGCCTGGCCGCGAGAGGACTTGCAGACGGGCCTGGCCAGAGGTCATGCCCAACTTGCAGGGCCGGCCGGGGCCCCCAACTCACTGGGCCAGGGACGCCAACCCCAGGAGACCCACCCTGTAGGCGGCCCTGTTCATGGCCATGGACTCATGGCTACTGTACCAGACCCCCAGTCATTCCTAAAAAGTATTGTGACCAAGCACTGCAAACTACTGCACTAATTCCCTCACCAGCTGTCTCTGTAAATCTCCCAACATTACACTTGATTGTAAAATCCCTGGGGTTGATATTTCCTTTTCTATTGTATAATTTTGTTGCACGTATTGTATTATAATTCCCTCTACTGTATTGTTTCTTGGTAAAGCGCTATATAAATAAGGATACAAGATATAAATAAAGTGGGTGACACATGTTTTCCCAGGGGGCCTGGAATAGGTAGAAGGGATTGACATTGCGAGTGTTCATTATTATTGTGTTGTATATTGTTGTTCCTATATGTGTTTATGCCCTGTAGGTAAAGTTAATTATGGTTTACATTATTGTGTGTGTGGTTTTCACCCCGAGTATATTTTCCTGTGAGGGGTCATCCTGTCCGTGGCGGGCTCCTCCCTATGCATGGAGGCTGGGGCCTTCTGAGCTTACAGGTTAGCACCATAACACCGCTTTACCCACAAATATCCCTTAGGGGGGGATAGGGGTGTAACATATACTAATCTTATGGTTAATAAAGCTGTGGTCGTTAATCTACAGTTTGGTGTTGGTGGTTATTATTTATTATAGGTAAGATGGTTGTGGGGAGGGAAGAAATGGGGGAGGGAGGCTCACAGGTTACCAGGTCAAGCACCTTCCTCTACCATAACTCTCTCAATCTATTATGCCTATATGAAGCACATGCACTATTCTGTGCAGCTGTATTTACAGTATGATGAGAAATATTTTTTTTTCTCAGAATAATTCATTCTTAGTACTGTAATGAGATGTAAATGTTAGTGTTGGTTGGTAGAACTTTTTTATTTTTTCTCCCAAACCAGTAAATATATATATATATTTTTGCAAAACGACTAAATTCTACAATGTACTATTGTATTGCATTTCATTACAATGGATTTCAGTATGTGTTCAAGTGACCTTAGGTTATCTTTTCATTCGATCCCATGTGGATTCATAAACCTTTGCACAGACAAAATGGAAAAGTATTATATGAATATGAAATATTCATTGCTGCAAAAAAAAAAAAAAAGCCCCCCCAATACATATAAAAATATCACCAAGCCCCCCAATACATTTAAAAAATCTACACTTAGATTGTAAAATCCCTGGGGTTGATATTTCCTTTTCTATTGTATAATTCCACTAGGGGACAGTACGGAATCTTTTATATATATATAAATATATATATATATATATCTATAATATATATATATATAATATATATATATATATATATATATATACTGTATTCGGATGGCCAAAGAGAATTTAGGCACCTTAATTTGTCTCTTGTGGGTTATTATTAAACTGCGATAGTGCCAATTGGGGCATTTAATAAAAAAGGTAGACAAAATCCAATCTACTCACATATTGATAGGTTAAAAACAGCATTTAGATCGCAATGATCTCAGCAGTTCGCGCTCTTTTGTTTCCACCGGATGGGGCCTCACTCTCAGTCTCCCTCCTTCCTTCTGTGCGGGTCACGGATGCGTTCCGGCGACCGGAAGTGACGTCATCCGTATCCGAAGGTTCCGGTGGGTAGAGGCAACGTCACTCTACGCGTTTCACCGTTCTTGGCGTCAAAAGAGCGCGAACTGCTGAGATCATTGCGATCTAAATGCTGTTTTTAACCTATCAAATTGTGAGTAGATTGGATTTTGTCTACCTTTTTAATTAAATGCCTACAGTCTACGCTATTTCCAGTGTCTTCCTACCCTAAGGTTATCTGGGAATCTGTTTGCTGTGGCATCACCTTGCACCAGAGACTGAGTCAGTCCATTAAGATACCTTTATGTGCCTATACTCCACCTCACGTTTGTGAGTATCCTGTATACATTCTGTGCTAGCAACTTTCCACAACACTGTTTGCACAATATTGCACAAAAAGGCTTTTTCTTTCTTATGTTCCCACATGGTATGCGCTTCCTGATGATCCATTCTCCATGTTCCATGAGGATTGAGAAAGCAATCCTACACCAGGTTACAGCTGCAATCGACATGTGTTTGTATAGTATCATTTTTATCACTATTGTATTGATTATATCACTGTTACTATAAATGTATATGAGCGCCACTTTTGTTAGTCAAGGAACCAAAACGACCAACGGCCCCAGTTGTCCCTGCCCCGTCACCAGCCCCTGTCCCTAGCCCCTCAAAGGGAAGGCCAATCTTGAGCGACACAAATGTGATCTTCCTGGGTCCCTACCCTTGATTCCTATCCCTAGTATCTCGACCCCTGATGCTGCTACGTTTGTACTAACTACGTTCCCTTGTGAGAAATTATCTCCGGGCATGTCCATGAATTTGAGAGATTTGGACTTTGCGGGGAAGGATGGGTGGTCATCTGGTTCTGAAGGTGATATGCCTTATGCCAACCACATTCCTGTGAAAAAATCTCCCAGGTCATTTACGTCATTTAGGGACTCATCCCTATCCCAGAAATCTGCTACTTCTGGTGTGTCCTTCTAGATGAACCCCAGGCACAGTAGTCCACATGAGTCCAAGGAACCCCTTAAGTGGTGGGACCCCATGTTCGAGGGTTATGACCCTAGTCTTAATAGAATTAGACTGCTATTAGTGAATGTGGATCACTGGTGGAAGGAAGGTCAACTATCCCAGGAAAAAAATAACAGAAGCCCTCCATAAGAGGATGAGTGAAATAAATTTGGGAGTAAGAACCCCAAGAGTCCCTCCATATTTTACCAGGAGGTTAAGTGAGCCTCAGTTCTCGGTATTACCTGGTCAGGGACATGGCCATAAAATACAATGATTAAGTAGAGCTGACCGAGCTATCTGTAATAGGTATCGTCAATTTCACGGGTATAACTTCCCATATGTACCTGTGCCAATACTAGACTAAATATATCAACACCGACATGAGTGGTTGAGGTTAGTCGTCATTGAGAATATTAAAGCCAAAACGAGTTATGACAGATTATTAAAGATGAAAGAATCGCTCTGTAATGGAAGAATGGCTTGTGGGCACATGTATTTTCAAAGACAGAGTAGAGGTTAAACAGTGCTATGGTCCTCCTAAGGTATTTTATATCTGGAACAAGTTATTCGATGGGAGTGTGGTCAAGAAACCGGACCCAAAATATTATAAGTGAAAGTCTTCCTTGTATCTACCCGCGATGGTGTGAGGGAAGACAGGCATACTTTTAGGGATTCCTCTGGTTCTTCTTCTTGGTGACAGCACCTCCAGACATAAGGCGCTTCAGCAAGGCTGAAGGCGGTCCCCGCTATGACAGTCCTTACTCACAATACTCCCTCCACACAGACTGCCGCGGAGCCAGAAGTATAAATGAGGGTGATACTTATTATAGCAGCCACAGCGATGTTGTTACAGCGAATGCTTTAGTTGATTAGGTAGATCCCTGGCTTCTGGATGGTACTGGCCTTCTGGTAATAGTGAGACCTCTCTGGATTTAATTAGTGTCTCACCCCACGAGGGACTGAGCACATGTCTCTCTCCCAGCCGGGAAGAAAGCTCAGAGCTCCTACCCCATGAAGGGATAGTTTGAAACCCCAATCACAGTCTGAAGGACCCACCCCTAAGGGGCTGAACTTCATATTATAATTTAAGCACTTCCTTCCTGTAGCTTAAAGTGGGAAGGCCCAGCACATGCACCATCACTCCCATCAGTCAGGAAGTCAGCATGAGGAGGGGTAAAACACCATAGAACAGCCTGTCACTGTCTGTCTTACTAGAACTTAAATGATTGGGTAGGTAGAGATAGCTGGACCAGCCAGAACTATATATAGTGCATAAGACCACTATATTGTTGGTATCCTTTTTATTGTTACTTTTATTCCTGTCAGGCACCCTTATAGTTGTTTTACCAGCAAGTATCTAGTGTTCATTTGCACGTTTTGTAAGGTAGCATGTCAAGCTATAGATCCTCCTCCTACTCATTACCGGTCTATGTTAGAGTTTACAGACACCTGAGCAATGTTTACTAGGCAACCACAGCTATTTAGGGAAGGTTCTAAGCTACGTGACCTACCTCTGATGAAGTCACTTCCGGTGACGAAACGCGTTAGAACGTCGTGCTGCGTGTGGTGATGTCATCCCGGTCTGTGTGCTGGCTTTTCCCTGAGGAACTCTGTGGCGGCATCGATCCTTGCAGGAGCTATACGTAAGTGCAAGTAAGCTGACAACTACCGGAGGAGGCAGTGACTCTCATCCGTGAGTCTATCTGTTGATGTGTGGTCGGTGAGGGACCCTGAGCTGCGCGTCACACCACCACAGCTGAGTTCATTGTGATTCCACCTACCCCCCTCCTCCCTGCTTGCCTCCCAGATCCTGCATTGTGAGACGTTACTCTTCATGCCTGCTCACCTTCAATATATAGTACATTGGGACTCCTTTGCTTATTAATCAATGGATTGCTGCACACCCTGGTACTGACTACTCCACCATTGAGATTTTATCTCATTTATGCTGTTATTATTGGATCTCTTGTGAGTGCAAGTCCAAGGGACCTTTTTTCATCTTTTAATTTTTTATTAAATTTCCTTACGGTATTACGCTATGGAGCTTGCGCTTCTTTTTCTTTTTTTTCTTTCAATATATATATATATAGAATAACTAAGTGCGCAATTAAAACACTATAATCAGACAATGTACCATTAAATGCTGCCAATGTGTTAATACTATACACAATAGTAATGGAAATATAGACAGGAGAGAAAAAACACAGGCGCAAATAGTGATAAGTGAAAACTGTTGCAAAGTATCAGGGAAGAATTAATAGCATATGGACGAAATCAATGAAGATGAATCTGAACTAATAAAAAAGAAGCAAAATATAGTGTAGTATGCTTGTATTCTTCAGAATGCGCAAAAGACAAAAGGCTACTTACAAAGTACAGTGCAGATAAAACAGGCATGTAGGATATCAAGATCCCCTCCTCACTGCTGAGCTGTATGGCGGCTAGTTGGTTCTGGCTCCACCTGGAACGCAGAGACTCCGCACAGGCTTAGATGTGTCTGCAGCTGCCTCCAGTGTTGTCCTGGCTATCCCTCCAGACTCGCAGGATTGCGAGTATGACTGTCCAGCTAATACTAGACCAATATTGCCAGATAGAGCTAAGAACTCAGAGAGTCAGGGAGACCTTAGGAAATGCTATTCCAGCCTCCACCTTGCGCGTATCGTCTTGAAAAAGACTTCATCAGGGCTTTATATTATAAAACATGTTTATTGAAAAAGTCACAGAACATAAAGTAAAAATTAAAGCACACTGCAGCAAAACCTCATACACCGAGTTAACACCCGAATTCGTGTGGACTAGCCGAGCTCGAATAAAGTGTGTCGCCAGTGTATTAAATTACTATACCCATAATTATTTTTGGTATGACGACCAATATTATCTGCAGACAACCAGCAGGGCACTGCCATGGGTGCCAGATTTGCTCGCAATTATGCAAACATCCTTATGGGCATGTGGGAAGACAATTTCATCTGGTCAGGCCACGATAAACGGAGCAAATTGTATCCCTGGCATAGATATATTGATAATATACTGTTTGTATGGGATGTAGCTTAGAATTGTTGAGTACCTTCCTGAATTAGCTGAACAATATCCATACAATTTGAGTTTACCACACAATACAGTCAAACCATATAGAATTTCTGGACTTACAACTATATGTTTCCAATGGTGTATTGGAAACTAAGACGGTTGTGAAAGAAGTACTGTCATAATTTCCAGATGGGGGACAGTGGTACAATCCTAGATAAATGGATCAACAACATTCCCCTAGGTGCATTACAAAGGGTTACGTAATTGTAACACAGGAACACACTTATCATGAACAAGCACATGATAATGGAGAGGTTCATAGAAAGAACATACAAGAAAAAGTGGTTAATGAGCTACCTAAGGTTACCCAGGTGGAGCCGTTCATATTTGATGACCTACAATCAAAGGGAGAAATGAGTAAAAGAGGGAGAAGGAACAAATAGCAATACATTCGTCACAAATATACAAACCTCCTCTGAACACATTAGAAAATCTTCCATATAAAATTGGAATATTCTACACAAAGACCCCATTCTGCAACAATATTACCAGCAAAACTGAATAATATTTTACAAAGGCCCCAAATCTGAAAAAAAAAACCTGTCCCCAAGCTGTCTAAAGAAAGAATGGTTTTAAACCTGTGAATATACCCAATGGCTTTTTTAAGTGTCAAACATGTAAGGTGTAAACTGAATTCTAACACACAAAAATCGTTTAAGAACTAAAATCTGAAACAACGCAAGTGAATATGAAATAAAAGATTTCATAATTGCAACTCAAACTATATAATATATATGTTGGCAATGTCATGTAATAAACAGTACATAGAAGAACAACACGCAAACTGAAATTGAGAATAGCAACATAAAAAAAATATAGAGAGAGGGTTTATGCACATACGGTCAAACATTTTAAAGAACACAATGATCAAATCCAGATGGTTTAAAAAAATTTGGAATCGATAAGAAACCATCCAAATTGGAGAGGGTGTTAACCAGGTCATTAAAATATCAAGGCAAGAGACATTTTGGTCTATACCTTGAAAACTTTAATACCACAAGGAATGTAGATAGATATTGACCGGGATCATTCCTTAAAGAATAAATAGCCTCTCGTTGATTCCACACACTGATCTCATTCTCAATTTCAGTCTTATGTATTATGTAGATATTACGAGTGTGTAACGAGTCACCCACATTTGTTGAAGCAGTATCAGTTTCCATCTATGAATAGACATTGTGCCTCTTTCTGTGTTTTCTCCTCTTCATCTTTTATCTGTTTTGTACGCAAGTTTGTTTAAACTTAATTGTTTTAAAGGCGGTTAGCTCTGTTGTCTCAAATGTTCCCCTTTATACTCCAATATTGTATGATCATCTTTATATATTGGTATCTGTGTACTCCTATATATATGCGTTAATTAAATATTTTAATGCTTAAATATGGATATATATATAGAAAAGAATGACCCTAGGCGCATATAAGCAGGGAAAGAAAAGAGAGGAACATCATAGGTCAGTATATCAAATAGAGTATATATATATATCATATATATATATATATATCTATATTAGTGTGTGTGTGTAAAAAAATATATATATATATATATTAAGTGTGTTGTAAAGAAATATATATATATTATATATATATATAGATATATATATATATATATATATATATAATATCATATATATTATATAATATATGATATATATATAAACACATAATACTTGAGTTAAGTTAGTGGTAGTAAAAAAAGTGACACAAACCCTCCACAGAAGCAATAATGCAAATATTACTGTATGCTCATCTGCATGTCTTAGGCAGGTCTGCAACCCCCGCCTTTCCCCCATTATTACCCAGCATACAGCACTTCCACTGCAGCAAGGGATTCTGGAAATGACAGAGCATACAGTTATAGTTTGCATATATTATATATATATATATATATATATATATATATATATATGAAAATTTAAAACAAGGCATGGATCCCCTGAAAAGTGCAGACTTGAATTAACCCTCTGATCAGGAGTTACCCTGAAAGACAGTACAGAAGTCTAAATAACATAGGATGCTGAAAAGTACCTGACGGTGTATATGATATAAGCTACTAACAACAGACAAACGGTGGCTAAAGATGGTGGCTGATTACACTGAATAACAAATGCAACAGTTCTCCTGAATTTGGGACAAGATGTAAATCAATACAATCTCAGCAGACTTACTGTGAAAAACACATGATTAGTCAGAAAAAGTACACCTTGTGGTCTGTAGCAGCAAGTAAATGATACTCTCCTCATGTCAGGTACTCGGCACAGTCTGTGGAGGAGTCAAGGACAAACTCACAGCACTAAGTATGTCCTAAAGAGAGGACAAAACAGGGGATCCTGCCAACTGGACCTGCTCCTACGCGTTTCGCCTTAGCCTTCTCTACTGGGAGTGGTACAGTGGGCAGTGGACATGCACCTTAAAAAGGGATTTAATTAGGCTGTGATGGTGGACACCTGTAGTGTTTAATAAGTGGCACATGTAGTAGGAGTGTACTAGTTCATTAGCATACTGTGTCATGGAGACATCATGGGCCAAAGCCAATGATATATACTCTGGGGTATCCGCATCAGATTTGGAACTCTCAGATGCTGAGAGTATTCCATCTGTATCCAATCAAGATAACCGGTTACATTTTTGATGCGGGTACAAGGATACCGGCCATAGAAGGAGGACAGGAGGGGAACAAAGAGAGTTAAGGGGACGAAAACTCGTCACACAAAAAACGAAGTGAGTAATATTGATATCAATACGGATAATGAAATGACGATTATTAATCTATCCGAGATTACTCTACAGAAACAAACCAAACTCAGTCTGCGACGAGGACTCTCTTTTGCCCCCATCTTGTATGGACCACTTTGAGTGGATCAGGAGCTGAATTTTATTTTGTAGGAAACTTCTTTTGTTTAAATTTTTTGCAAAGACCATGATGTTACTGATGACAATGTTGAATTGTACACTTAAGCACCAGGAGATGTCCAGTTGCAGGACTTGGAATCCTTGTTTCAAGACCAAAATTATGCAGATGAGGAAAAGGATATTCTAGCGCATTGGAAGCCTCAGTCGATTTCTGCCCTCCATGGCAGACCTGTCCACCAGTAGAGGTTTATCTAAAACTGGTTATGGAGGACTTCAAGAAAATTAAGACCAAGATGGACGATGCTAACCTTACAAATCAGAGCTGACGGCGATAAAAGAACTTCAAGCCATGCGGGACATAGTCATCAACCCGTGACAAAGGCGGAAATATAGTCATCGGCCTGAGGTGATGTATGAAAAAGAAGCATATAAACAATTAAAGAACACTGTATGCTATAACGGAAATTGTCATCAGACCCGACAATCCGCTATAAAGCAGAGATTGATCGTATACAGAGGTCTGCGGTGTTACGAATACATTACAGATATAACTGTCAGGCCTTACTATTAAATTCCCCATATCCCAAATTTTACCTTCTGCCAAGGTGCACAAATATATATACTGTATATTGCAAAAGAGAAAAGAGCCCCAATAAAAGCACTCTAGTATGCCTGACAATACAAAACCACAATGTTTATTGAAAAAGTCACAGAACATAAAGTAAAAATTAAAGCACAGAAAATTTAAAACAAGGCATGGATCCCCTGAAAAGTACAGACTTCATTAACCCTCTGATCAGGGAGTTACCCTGAAAGACAGTACTGAAGTCTAAATAGACATATGAATGCTGAAAAGTACCTGACAGGGTATATATGATAAAGCTGCTAACAGACACAGAACGGTGGCTAAAGATGATGGCTGATACACTGAATAACAAAATGCAACAGTCTCCCTAAATTTGGGGACAAGATGTAAATCAATACAATATCAGCAGACTTACTGTGAAAAACACATGATTAGTCAGAAAAACCACACCTTGGTCTGAAGCAGCAAGTAAATGATACTTCACCTCATGTCAGGTACTCGGCACAGTCTGTGGAGGAGTCAAAGAGCAAAGCTCACAGCACAAAAGTATGTCCTAAAGAGAGGACAAAACAGGGGATCCTGCCAACTGGACCTGCTCCTACGCGTTTCGGCCTTAGCCTTCTACTGGGAGTGGTACAGTGGGCAGTGTGACATGCACCTTAAAAAGGGATTTAATGGATGCGCATGCGCGACAACGGACTGAATGGCTGCTTGATCATTCAGCTCCGTTTCTAGCCGACACAAATTAATTTATAAATACATCCAAACCTGGCGGATTTCGCCGAAATTTGACCACAACGTACCCGGACACCTCCAGGATGTCTAAAGGGACAAGATCGAAGCGCCCCTCCGCAGTAATGACTGACTATTACAACAAAGGAGATCAGCCACGCGCCCGCAGCCATGAGGGCCCCCCGCCAAGCGGGTCCGACTCAGAGGCAGAGAGGGATGAAGATAGCGGGAACAGAATTATGCGGAGGCACGATATGCAGGAGTTCTGCACTGATATTAAAAGATGCCTGCAGGCTGAGGTGGCGTCCCTGAGAGCGGACATCAGCAGCATTGGTGACAGAACAGACACCCTGGAGAGGAAGCTGGACACCACAGTAAAGTCCCTCCATAAAACTGACAAACAACTAGCCCAGGTAAAGGACTTTATCCAAGACCTCTTAGACAAACAAGAAGATGCTGAAAACCGAGAGCGTCGGAATAATGTGAGAATTAGAGGGGTCTCCGAAGAAGAACCTGACCCGGAGGATTTCGTGAGCCGGTGGCTAACCCAATTGATGCCGGACAGGACGGCCCAAGAGTTGCATCTGGACCGGTGTCACAGAGCCCTGAGATCCAGGCCGCAGCCGGGAGACCCCCCACGGGATATCATCGCCCGCTTCCATTATTTTAAAATAAAAGAACTATTTACCCAGCTGACCCGCAATAATCCATCTTTTGAATCGCACAAAATTCAAGTTTTCCAAGACATCTCCCCCACCACACTATTAAAAAGAAAACAACTTACCCCAATTACTAAAATCCTCAGAGATGAAGGGGTTAAATACCGCTGGATTTTCCCCTTTGGGCTTCTTGTGTCCAGAAACGGGGCATCTACGACAATAAAAAAAGCTGAAGATGGCGGAGCCTTCCTCACTAAACTGGGCTTACAGGACAAAATTACAGAGGAGGTGGCGGGAAACAGAACAGCGCCAGATCCAATATGGCGGGAGGCGGGAAGATCCAACAAGAAAAATCATGCCCGCAGTCCACGGTAACTGGACTACTAAAGAGACTGGGTTCCCTCACAGTTAATGCTGACCCCCCTCCCTACCCCCCGCTTTCTGTTCGCTAAAACAGTACCCGCAGCAGTCCCGCTGAGACCCCTGTACAGCTAAACCCCCCCACGGCATCCCCCCCCAGAGCCCAGAAGAGACAAGGCCCTTTGGTCCGGCTGCACCATCTACCTGATCCCCCGACGGCAGCGGAGAGAGACTGGCATCCATCTTGAATCAGCTCCGGTGCCCAACTGAGGAGGTGCGGCTACGGATGACGTCAACAGGGAGGAGATTGCACCTCGCGCGAGAGGGACGGAGGAGAGATGCCACATCCAAGATGGCGGAGGTCAGGACGGACCGGAAAAGGCGGGACCCGGAAGGCGACCCTGGCGGAGGCCAAGCACTACACGGCGCCGAAAGAGAAAAGGGACACACTTATAGAGCGCACGCAGACGGGGAGGGGCGGGGCCCTAGGAGGGGGGATAACCAAGATAGCACAGAGGGCAACGGAAGCCACCCCACGGGCGGACAACCCACTCACTGACACCCCCGCTCCCGCGGCCGCCCCTGATCCTTGCGCGGACACCCCTGTTGCTCCCACTGGCGTTTCCCTCAATGACACTCCCGCCCCTCTCGCTCTTTGAAACCTCTAATCGCCGCGCTGATACCCCTACGTCCCCAGATGGCACCCCTCCCGCGGATACCCATGCGGGCGAGCCCCCTGAGGACATCTCTTAGACATACGGCATACACCCTATTCATGCTGTCACCTCCATAACAGGAATGGGATCCTGCTAGGGAGGGAGAGAGGGAGATAAAGACGGGAACACCCGCTGCAGCAGGGGCTTACATAGCAATAGAGAGCGGCAAGGGACAGCAAGGAAGGTAGCCATAGGCCATCGGGGGGGGCGGGAGGTGGAGGCCCCAATACAGAGCTCTGAGAGGGTAAAGTGGAAATAAGAGGCAAAAACAGACAGGAAGACGGGGGATGTTGGGGGGGAGGGGAAAAAAAAAAAAAAAAAAACGGGTAAATAACCACGGGACTCAGCAGAGGATTGGGGCCTAATAGGCAATGCAAGAGGCAAGTCGGAGGGGGGCTACAGAGGAAGGAGGGTCAAGTTGTTGGAAGTTACTGATAGAAGGTCAGAGTTGTAGGTTACATGCAATTTCTTAAGTATGCAGGTTGTTTATAGGTCAGGTTTGGACTAACAAAGTTACTATTTCATCGGCTGAGACGGCGGTCCTACAGTCGTCATGCGTGTCTACCCTTGGGATGGGGCAGTTGCCCTAGAACCCGAGGAAGTCCTGGGGACGAGGCGGGGCAACACGGCCCTTTTCAGGAGGAAAAAGATAGAGGGCGTGTTCCAGAGACCCGTAGTCCCACAGGCAAGGGAGAGACGGCGGTCCTATGCCGCTGATCAATCTCCCCAGTTGATGTATGTTGTTTACATGTTTTTTCTTTTCCCTTATGTGTCCCAAGTACCTACTGTGTCCACCCCCCCCCACATTGTCTCCTCCACGAGTGGCCCCCCGCTGAAGCCCTGCACAGAACTGAGTACTGCAGGGGAACAGAAGCGGCGCCGTAGCGACCCGATACATCCAAGAGCAACACTAGTAAAACAAGGTCAGTTCCCCACAACAACATGCCTCTAACCTTTATATCTCATAACACTAAGGGTCTAAACTCCCCATGCAAACGAAGGATAGCACTCACTGACTACAAAAAAAAGGGAGCGGACTTCATCCTACTCCAGGAAACGCACTTCAGTACCTCTAGTGCGCCCAAATATTTTGATAAACAATATAATCAAGTATTCCTATCCTCCGCTCCAGAAAAATAAAGGGGGGTTGCAATCCTAGTCCATAATAAAGTAGGCCTAGTAGTGGATAAGGTAAAGAAAGACCGAGAGGGGAGGTTCCTGATGCTCATAGGGTCCATCAACATGCTCCCCATAACAATAGCCACGCTGTATGCCCCCAACACCCATGAAGCAGAATTCTTTACGAAGACATTCGGCATTATAAAAAAGTTTAGCGAAGGAGCCCTAATCCTAGGCGGGGACTTCAACGTGGCTATGAACACAACCCTAGATCGCTCAGGTCCCCATAAGGGCAGAACCAACCCCCGATCTTCCGCGCTAGCACAAGGTCTGAAAGACCTTCACCTAATAGATGCATGGAGAGAAAGCCACCCGCTAGAAAAACTCTACACTTTCTACTCACACCCACACGACTCATTCAGTAGAATCGATTACTTCTTTATCTCTAGCAGACTGGTCTCCGCGGTCACCCACACAGGGATCCATGATATTTCATGGTCGGACCATGCACCGATCGAGCTAAGGTGCGCGCAGATAGGGCTGGAAAGGCCAAGAGCAAATTGGAAACTAAATGACTCCCTCCTAAAGATCCCAGACCTTGAGAGAAAAATCAAAGAGGAGATTAAATACTTTTTCAGTGAAAATAAGGACAGCGTTGACTCACACATAACCCTCTGGGAGGCACACAAAGCAACACTGAGGGGGGTTTTGATTAGTATGGGAGCCCGCAAGAAAAAGGAGCGCAACGCAAAAATTATTAAGGTGCAAGCGGAACTAAAACAGCACTGGGAACAACATAGGCGGTCACCTGACGCAGAGACCCTGCGACAAATTAAAGACACCCAGACAAAGCTGAATCTTCTGCTCACCTCCCAGGCTGAGAAAGCGTTAATTTGGTCAAAGAGAAGATTTTTCGAGAAAGCAAACAAACCAGATACCTTACTAGCCAATATGATTAACTCTAAAACGCACAATTATAGTATCCAAGCGTTACGACGCGAATCAGGGGAAATTACTGCCAACCCCAAGCAAATTGTATGGGAATTTAAAGATTTCTATGCAAAATTATATGACGGAGATAAAGTAAACAGATCACCAGCGAACAAGGTGGCCCTGGAGAATTTTCTAGCAAGTTCAAATATACCCTGTTTGAGCGGGGTGGACAGAGAGGTGATGGGCAGAGATTTTACAATGGAGGAATTAGCGGAGGTTATGAAAAACCTGAAACCCTCTAAAGCCCCGGGCCCAGACGGGTACTCGAATCTTTACTACAAAAAGTTTAGGAAACAATTGGCCCCTTACTTACTACGTATGTTTAACCAAGTGTTGAACGGATCCCCATTCCCGAGCCAAATGCTCCAAGCGTCCATCTCAGTAATACACAAGACAGGGAAAGACCCGCAGGACTGTAAGAGCTACAGGCCTATATCCCTCATTAATTCGGACATCAAAATCTATTCCAAATTACTGGCCAATAGAGTGAGTCTAATCCTACCCAGACTGGTGCACCCAGATCAAGTCGGGTTTATCCAGGGTCGACAAGCATCGGATAATACCCGACGAATTATTGATCTGATAGAAATAGCCAATCACAATGATATACCAGTTATGGCGCTCAGTCTGGATGCGGAAAAAGCGTTTGATAGGATAGACTGGCCATACCTGGAGGCCACGCTTGGAGCGTTCGGAATGGGCAACAAATTAATAAAAGCTATATTTGCGCTATATTCGACCCCGTCGGCAAGGGTGACCCACCAGGGATTCGCTTCAGACCCCTTTCAAATTAAGAGCGGTACGCGACAGGGATGCCCGCTCTCCCCCCTCCTCTTTGCACTGTGTATGGAGCCGTTGGCGGCCCAGATCCGGGATAGCAAAGATATTTCAGGTATTGCCATCGGAAACCAGACGCATAAGGTGGCACTCTATGCGGATGACGTGTTCCTGACAGTATCCAGGCCCCTTACCTCTCTGCCGAACCTGTTCGAGGTATTGGGACGGTTCAACAGGGTCTCCGGGTTCAAGATAAATCAGAGCAAATCGGAGGCCATTAACATAAATCTCCCCAAACACGTAGAAAAATTAATTGCCCTTAACTTCAATTTCCGCTGGCAGAAGCAACAAATCAAATATCTGGGAGTCAATATCACAAGGACATATAATACCATCGGCCAAGCCAACTACCCGCAACTGATGCGGACCCTGAGAGAGGATCTCCATAAGTGGGCTAAAAACAAGATCTCATGGATTGGCAAAATCCACTGCGAAAAAATGAATTTGCTCCCTCGCCTTTTGTATCTTTTTCAAACGCTCCCAGTGCCGTTAAATTTGAAGGAAACTCTCTCCCTCCAAATTGAGATAGATAAGTTTATCTGGGGAGGCAAAAAGGCGAGGGTGAGCAAAAAGATAATGCGCACACAAACAGGGGCGGGAGGACTAGCGGTACCTTGTTTGTTATCATACTACCGAGCGGCTCAATTATGCCAAATTGTGCAATGGCACACTAACCCCGACTCTAAAAGATGGGTCGCGGTAGAACGAGAGGCATGCTCCCCATTGGAACTCGAGCATCTGATCTGGTACCCCAAGAAGGTGCGCAATAGCACCAAACTGCCGTTATCCTCAATGACCAACTCGCTATCTATCTGGGCAGGCGCCAGGCTTAAGTGTGGCCTGACTAGCAAGGCATCGGGTATGACACCAATTTGGAATAACCCCCTCTTTGCTCCGGGCCAATCTAGCACAAACTTCTCTATCTGGAAACAAAACAATATAAAGCGTTTGGTGGATCTGGAGGGGAGACAAGGCATAAAAATTTTCGAATTAGTCAAATCCGACCACCATATTCCTAATGCCGAGATCTTTAGGTACCTCCAGATTAGGGCGTTCTATCAAAAAGTTCAGCCAAAGTCCCCTATGTCAAACTTCGAAAAGCTCTGTCGATCAGGGACATCCACGGTGAGACTTACATCGCAGATGTATAAGGAGGTAACCGGTTCTAGCAAGACAGTGAAGGAAAAAAACAGATATATGACCCAATGGGAAACAGACCTAGGTGAGGAGCTAGAGGTAGATGACTGGACCAAGATAGTGACGGCAACCTCTAAAAGCTCCATGTGTACAACCTTAAGGGAGAATGCATATAAGGTAATGATGCGCTGGTACCACACTCCCGCTAAATTAGCCAAATTTCTGCCCAGTTACTCCCCATTGTGTCCAAGACAATGTGGACAGCAGGCAGACTTGTTGCACATGCTGTGGTCCTGCCCCAAAATCGTCCCAGTCTGGGACTCAATTAAAGACTGGTTGAACATAATTACAGGTAAACCCGTCCCATTAGACCCATGGCTGTTCCTCCTGAACAGGCCAGCAACCGGGTTCACTAAAGGCGAAAACAAACTGATAGCTCACTTTGCTATGGCGATGAGGGGGGAGACTGCAGCACGATGGAAACAAAACATAATCCCTTCAATTTCAAACATTAGACATAGAATTTGGACGGTATGCCAGATGGAAATGCTAACAAGCTTAGTCAATGACACTGGCGAAAATTTTGAAAAAGTATGGGCACCATGGTTAGCCCAGAAAGATATCCGGGGAGTGGAGAGGTCCTCAATTTGGCTTTAATAGGAACAAATGCGTTCTCCCTTAAGGGAGTGCTTATTGACGGAACCTACAACACACTAGGATAGAAACGCACCCCCCCCCCCCAATAGACATATGAATGCTGAAAAGTACCTGACAGGGTGTATATGATAAAGCTACTAACAGACACAGAACGGTGGCTAAAGATGGTGGCTGATACACTGAATAACAAAATGCAACAGTCTCCCTGAATTTGGGGACAAGATGTAAATCAATACAATATCAGCAGACTTACTGTGAAAAACACATGATTAGTCAGAAAAAGTACACCTTGGTCTGTAGCAGCAAGTAAATGATACTTCACCTCATGTCAGGTACTCGGCACAGTCTGTGGAGGAGTCAAGGAGCAAAGCTCACAGCACATAAGTATGTCCTAAAGAGAGGACAAAACAGGGGATCCTGCCAACTGGACCTGCTCCTACGCGTTTCGGCCTTAGCCTTCTACTGGGAGTGGTACAGTGGGCAGTGTGACATGCACCTTAAAAAGGGGATTTAATTAGGCTAGTGATGGTGGACACCTGTAGTGTTTAATAAGTGGCACATGTAGTAGGGAGTGTACTAGTTCATTAGCATACTGTGTCATGGAGACATCATGGGCCAAAGGCCAATGATAGGGATATACCTCTGGGGTATCCGCATCAGATTTGGAACTCTCAGATGCTGAGAGTATTCCATCTGTATCCAATCAAGATAACCGGTTACATTTTTTAGATGCGGGTACAAGGATACCGGCCATAGAAGGAGGACAAGGAGGGGAACAAAGAGAGTTAAGGGGACGAAAACTCGTCACACAAAAAACGAAGTGAGTAATATTGATATCAATACGGATAATGAAATGACGATTATTAATCTATCCGAGATTACTCTTACAGAAAACCAAAACTCAGTCTTGCGACGAGGACTCTCTTTTGCCCCCACATCTTGTATGGACCACTTTGAGTGGATCAAGGATCTGAATTTATTTTGTAGGAAACTTCTTTTGTTTAAATTTTTTGCCAAAGACCATGATGTTACTGATGACAATGTTGAACTTGTACACTTAAGCACACAGGAGAATGTCCAGTTGCAGGACTTGGAATCCTTGTTTCAAGACCAAGGAATTATGCAGATTGAGGAAAAGGATATTCTAGCGCATTGGAAGCCTCAGTCGATATTCTGCCCTCCATGGCAGACCTGTCCACCAGTAGAGGTTTATCTAAAACTGGTTATGGAGGACTTCAAGAAAATTAAGACCAAGATGGACGATGCTAACCTTACAAAATCAGAGCTGACGGCGATAAAAGAACTTCAAGCCATGCGGGACATAGTCATCAAACCCAGTGACAAAGGCGGAAATATAGTCATCTGGCCTGAGGTGATGTATGAAAAAGAAGCATATAAACAATTAAAGAACACTGTATGCTATACGGAAATTGCATCAGACCCGACAATCCGCTATAAAGCAGAGATTGATCGTATACAGAGGTCTGCGGTGTTAGACGAATACATTACAGATAATAACTGTCAGGCCCTTACTATTAAATTCCCCAGAGTCCCAACATTTTACCTTCTGCCAAAGGTGCACAAGAACCCGACCCACCCCCCGGGAAGGCCCATTGTGTCGGGCATAGGGGGGCTATGTGAACCCATTTGCCAATTCATTGACTCTTTTCTGCAGTGGAGACTCTGCCATCCTATATAAGGGATACAATGGATGTGTTGTTTTTCTGAGAGGGCAGGAGAGATGAGGGAAAGATTTTCACAGAGAGGGTATAGCAATAGATGTGTAGAGAAGGGTTATAAGAAAGCCCTTAACACTCCTAGGGAAATGTTGCTGTGTCCTAAACCAAAAAATAAATTAGACCATCAAATTCGGTTTATTGGCACTTATAATAAACAGTGGCAACAGTTGCGTCAGACACTGCAAAGTCACTGGAAAATCTTGATGACTGACCCTGACCTTAAAAGGAAACTGGGCGACAAGGTAACAATGACGAGTCGCAAGTCTCCAAATCTTAGAGACAAACTTGTGGCAAGTCATTTTGTTCCCACTCCAAAGGACACATTCCTCTCCACGACCAAAAGAAAAGGTTTTTTCAAGTGTAAAAACTGCTCTGCCTGTCGATACATGTGTCAGACAGATGTGTTTACAGACTCCAACAGGACAAAAAATTTCAAAATCAAAGATTGTCTTAATTGTAAGTCCAAAGGAGTGATTTATTGCCTCATGTGTCCTTGTGATCTTCCCTACATTGTGATGACCACACGAGAACTAAGATTCAGAATTCTCGAACACGTGAGAAATATAAAAAACGCCTCCAAAGATCTTTTGGCCTTTAAGAAAATAACATCAGTTGCACGGCACTTCTGTCTGACACATGCATCAGATATGACACTGTTACAGGCATTTGCAATAGAGAAAGTGAGCCTTGGATTGAGGGGTGGTGACTTGGAAAGGGCACTTTTACGCAGGGAGTCCAGGTGGATCGTCCAAATGGACTCAATGATGCCACGAGGCTTAAACGACTACCTGGGCTTCGCGATGTTCCTTTGAACACCAATTTTAGTTCCTTTATTGATGCACACTTTGCTAGAACTTTCTGTGTTCAAACTGTAGTGATAAGAATCTCATGCACTCCCCTCTCTCGCTCCTTTTTGCTTCTCTCCTTCTGCCTGTATTCACTCACAGAGTCCTGGGTTTGCACCGTATATAATCAGCGAAAACTTGGGACTTGATCTACATCGTATCTCCATCAGCATAACGACCTTACCCACAAAAAGAGCCCTGGCTGTTACAGAGGATCATTATGAACTGAGTAATACATCACTCAAGATTTGGAAATTTTGGATTATCCATGAATTGACACTATATCAAGGAGAATAATCACTACACACACTCTTTTTTTATCTTGAGTGTGTATCACATAGGACAACCAAGAACTTGGAAATGAATCCATCATGTTAAAAATTACCGAAAACTCAGAGTATGGAGTTTCCGTGACAACTGGGACGAACAAGTAATCCTGAAAACATCAATATTCCATTACAGACTGCATGGCCATGTAAAGATCAAGAATTGGAACTATGTTCAGGAGAGAAATAGGGAAATGTTGCTGTGTCCTAAACCAAAAAATAAATTAGACCATCCAATTCGGTTTATTGGCACTTATAATAAACAGTGGCAACAGCTGCGTTAGACACTGCAAAGTCACTGGAAAATCTTGATGACTGACCCTGACCTTAAAAGGAAACTGGGCGATAAGGTAACAATGACGAGTCGCAAGTCTCCAAATCTTAGAGACAAACTTGTGGCAAGTCATTTTGTTCCCATTCCTAAGGACACATTCCTCTCCACGACCAAAAGAAAAAGGTTTTTCCAAGTGTAAAAACTGCTCTGCCTGTCGATACATGTGTCAGACAGATGTGTTTACAGACTCCAACAGGACAAAAAAATTTAAAATCAAAGATTGTCTTAATTGTAAGTCCAAAGGAGTGATTTATTGCCTCATATGTCCTTGTGGTCTTCCCTACATTGGGATGACCACACGAGAACTAAGATTCAGAATTCTCGAACACGTGAGAAATATAAAAAACGCCTCCAAAGATCTTTTGGCCTTTAAGAAAATAACATCAGTTGCACGGCACTTCTGTCTGACACATGCATCAGATATCACACTGCTACAGGCATTTGCAATAGAGAAAGTGAGCCTTGGATTGAGGGGTGGTGACTTGGAAAAGGCACTTTTATGCAGAGAGACCAGGTGGATCGTCCAAATGGACTCAATGATGCCACGAGGCTTAAACGACTACCTGGGCTTCGCGATGTTCCTTTGAACACCAATTTTAGTTCCTTTATTGATGCACATCTTGCTAGAACTTTCTGTGTTCAAACTGTAGTGATAAGAATCTAATGCACTCCCCTCTCTCCCTCCTTTTTGCTTCTCTCCTTCTGCCTGTATTTACTCACAGAGTCCTGGGTTTGCACCGTATATAATCAGCGAAAACTTGGGACTTGATCTACATCGTATCTCCATCTGCATAACGACATTACCCACAAAAAGAGCCCTGGCTGTTACAGAGGAGCAATATGAACTGAGTAATACATCACTCAAGATTTGGAAATTTTGGATTATCCATGAATTGACACTTTATCAAGGAGAATAATCACTACACACACTCTTTTTTATCTTGAGTGTGTATTACATAGGACAACCAAGAACTTGGAAATGAATCCATCATGTTAAAAATTACCGAAAACTCAGAGTATGGAGTTTCCGTGACAACTGGGACGAACAAGTAATCCTGAAAACATCAATATTCCATTACAGACTGCATGGCCATGCAAAGATCAAGAATTGGAACCATGTTCAGGAGAGAAATAATACATCTTCTCGTGAGATATCATAAACATCTTAGGATGATATTCATACTCCTTTTGTTATGGACAATACCATACTACCATCTCTATTGTTATAGGTATGGATTATGATCTCTTATAAGGACTCTTGTGATAAGTGACTGGGCACATACAAGTGTTTCTCTCATTATGATCTGAGACAGTTCTATATAGATCTCTATGGAAAAATGCAATACCATTATGCCTACTCTATGTTTTATTCATATGGGATGCTTAAGTCATGTAATTCCTGAAAGAAAAATATCTCTTACAGTACAAATAGCCCCGAAATATGAATAAGGCAGCTGGTTATCCAGCTTCTGTTTAAATGTATGTTTATGCATTTTCTAGATAATGAGTATTATTAGTAACAATTGCTATGTTAACAACTGAAACACTATCTATGTTTATTTGATAACTTAACTTTCTTGCTTTGTGACCTTATATGACTGATGAGAAGCTTATTCATGTTTTTTACTTACAATTGGCAATGCCCCTTTAAGACAAGTTTATTCTCCTGTGGAGCAGTAGGGTGTATATACAGCACATGCGCATGTCACCCTTGGGTATGAGTCATACCATATAGATCGCGCTATTACTGGCAACTAAGGGCAAGCATGCACAGTTAGGAGCGCAGAGGCTATAAACAACAGAAGTATTTGCCATTTCCTTAATGACCGAGCGCAGGGCGCCGGGGACGCCAACGTATGACGTCACGGACATGCGCATTTGCTGATGCACGTTTCTGCCATCAGTGCCCTAGATCCGGCCAGGAGGAGCTTCCAATGCTTCCTCTTATGGTTAGCATCTAAATGGCGCATTAAACTAAGGGCAAGCATGCGCAGTTAGGAGCTCAGAGGCTATAAACAACAGAAGTATTTGCCATTTCCTTAATGACCGAGCGCAGGGCGCCGGGGACGCCAACGTATGACGTCACGGACATGCGCATTTGCATCCGTGATGCACGTTTCTGCCATCAGTGCCCTAGATCCGGCCAGGAAGAGCTTCCAATGCTTCCTCTTATGGTTAGCATCTAAATGGCGCATTACAGGTGACAGCTTCGGCATAGTTGCACGCTCGTGACTTCATGCGCATGCGCAGTACCCCGTTAGTGATATTAAACTGCCAGCACGGTTGCAGATCTGCATAAGACATGCAGAAGAGCATACAGATATATTTATATATATATATATATATATATATATATCGCTATCTATCTATTTATCTTCTCATTATCTTCTCCAATTGACAGTACCCAAATAATTAAATTTCGTGTCAAAACCGCGAATGTTCGTTCAATTCTTGTGGTATTAAAAATGAGTGAAAGCAAGCAATTCCCCTTAAGTTTCTATTTTGCAGGTTTTGTGCTGCAAGGTGTTTGTGTGCATAACTTTTAAATTATTTGTTGCATAATTAAACACATATTGCATAATTGGCATAATTAAGCACATTTTGGCTTTCACTTGTCAAATTGTTGCATAATTAAATTTTTGTTTTAAAAAATATATGTGTCAAACTTATGATGAAATACCATTTTCACTGTTGATTCGCGTGGGAAAGAAAATACCGAGAACATTTTAACTTGACACAGTGTAATGCATCTTTATCAAAATCCCTCAGTGCCAATTTTATAGCCATTTGTGTTCCTCCATGCCGTAGAACTCTATTTATTAATCAATGCTATGGTGTAAGGCACCTCACAGTTTATTCATTTAAATGGGCCATAAAGTGCCTGCAGACAGCATCAGTTAGTAAATACAGTCCATAATCTCCACAGTGTTTGAATGTCACCCACAGAGATATTTCGGAAAGTCATCCAGAGACACTGGACTTAAGACTCGATAAAAATGGGATTGCTGATCCCAAGAACAATATATAGTGCCAGATCACTCAGTACTTTATTATTCTATCTAAACAATACTGTATTTGTAGGGAATTAAGTATGACATTAATACATATTATCGGGGGCATTGTTAAAAGCAAAACAATTTTTTTTTATAGTGGTACAGTATATACTGTACTCAGCAATACCATTTCCTAAATAGCTAGCAATGTAGATATACATGTCTGCTATCTACATGCTCAACACAGTCAGCAGTGTAAATTGTCAGCAAAATTTCCTACTTATTTGCTACTATCTGCTATGGCTTCTGAAGTTCTTGTTCATCTGTCTCTCTTTGGTTCATAATTTCACACCCAAGTCATCAAACTACAGTCATTTATCACTGTTGCTGCTGTTGCCCAACTGCCACAAAGGAAACAAAGTAAAACTCATATCGCCAGTCCTAGACTCTGTGGTCAACTGATGAGGGTTTCTGGATTCATGTGGCTGGCGATCCACTACACACTTACTCAGAAGTTTGTTTTATCCCAAGAAGGAGATCAGGCTGCCACTGATGTGCCTGCACAAAACTCAACCCCAGACATAATATTGGAAAATCTGATATTGACTATATCACTGTGTGGCGTCAAATGGAGATCCAATCTATATTGACCACAGTAGGAGCGTTGGCCTCATAATATTGCTTCACTTGCTTCCATGTTAATGGGGACTTAGGGCTGAAAGATTGTTTTGAGTGGCATCTATATAGAAGTTTTACATGTAGTCATTTAGGTTGTTAGGCATATTTATTTTCAATGTTTGGAGAAAGTGAAAAAAGACATAACATTTGGGGGGCCCTGGGTTTGATGAGGTATTGGAAAAATAAACACTGGATGTGGAACGTAAAATGAGAGAGGATGGGACTTTGTTGCAGATTACAAGAAAACAAACAGTGTTAAATGATAAGTGGGTGGTCGCCTCGGTAGTATCAAAAACAGAAGAGAGGGCACAAAGAAAACAAGAGTCTGTGTACAGTGTAGGTCATTGACTAATTTAGTCAGGGTAGTTTCAGTTAGGTGAAAAGGACTCAGAACTGACAGGAGAGATTCTACTACAGCATTGAAATTGAGCAAGTATAAATGTGAGATTCAACGTAGCATTGAACAAGCTTAAGAAAAAATTGGATCAACAGGGCTATTTCTGAGGATAGATTAATTTGGAAGGCATTGGAAGGAATTCAGTAAGAGATGTGTCTGGGGCTGGTGTGAGAAGTTCAATTAGGTAAAGAGGAATTGAGCATAGGAAGAGATTGTAAGCAACAGAGAGACCTTTTCCTTTGTTGCAGTCAAATTCATTTTGTTACCACAAAAGCACTGTTAAAAAAAATAATTATGAATTACTGCTAAGATATTTTGTGCAGTATCATATGAAAATAAAAAGAAAATACTAAGGACTTTCTGTTGGTAATGGGTAGTGATGCAACACAAAAGTGCAAAACACTCCCAATCATGAAATCATTTAATTAGAGCATCAAGTCCCACATTTACTAAGAGGGGCTATTGCATGCCACACTTTCCAGTGGCAGAAGACACCTTATGACCCATTCAAGTCAATGGTCCATACGGTGTCTTGTGGGATAACACAGCTCTAAAATATAGGCCAACATTTTGTCTTTTTCATCTTTTTTTTTGAAATGCATATTAAATGCAGCTTGAGTTTCACTAGTAACTGCTGTAAATGGTTATATTTCACATAGTTGTCAATGTAATACCAGGAATGTTTTGTGTGCTACTAATTTATATTAAGATTAAGGTATTTTAAGTAGTCATTGAAATAAATTTAATAATTTGATAAGAATCAATGTTTGAACTTCCTAATCGCTCACCTAAAGTCGTTTTAAGCACTGAATTTTCTGTTTTCAGGCTAAATCAGCTCACGTAGCAACCAGCCTCCTTGATTGAGTTGTTTCATTATCTATATGAAATGAGACAAGGAAAACACTTGGGAGAGAAATGAGATTTAGAAGCAAAGAGAAAATTCAAAGAGATGATTTGAAGGTTATGTGGTAAAATACTCAGTTTCTGCAACTAATTAGGGCTGCAGGGACAGGTGGGTAATGCAGTTTCTAGGTCATAATAAGTTTAGAGACTTCATCTTCTTTAACCAATAGCAAAAATTAAGTTCGGCAGAGCTATTTTACAATGCAATTATTTTCTTCCTTGGCTTTCGCTTATAGCCTCCTCGTACCAGTCTATGGGGGCTTCTACTTTAATCCTTCCTCTTGTGAGATAAAATGACCTGAAGTACCACCTTTGCAGTATGATCTCAAGGAGAGCTGAACTGTGTTACATTGCTTTAATCAGCAGTGGACGTTTGCTGTAAATTAATCCTGGGCAGCCCCATAGCAGCTGAAGAGGTGTGAGAATATCACTGATTTAAATATGAAATTTGCTGACAGTTGCTGTGTACAGCACTGATAATTCACTACAGCAACTACAGTATACAATGTACATTGTTGAAGTTACAGAATGCAGTCTCTAAAACACACCCGTTGACATTGGAGTCATACTAACATATTGCCTGCATTCTAACATGAGGTTTGTTACAGTAGATGTCCACTGATTTATTTATTCATTATCATTAGTTTTTTTTTTTCTTCTAGGATATGTATAGACGTATGTTTTAATCTATCATGAAGGAAACATATCCTCCATTGCATGTATAGTTACAGGCACTGGGGGGTTATTCAAGAAACGGTGATGTCTTTCACACAAATGAACAGGCAGACGAATACATAGCCCAGGTGCCAATTTATTGAGAGATACAATCACTTGCTTAATGCATTGTCCACAACAGAAGATTAAAGAATGCCTCTGAAAGAACGGGCCATCTTCTGTTATGCTTCTTTATTGAAAGCTTCTAGTTACACGATATTAGCAGGAGTATACAGCAATTGTGTGTGTATAGTTGCTGTGTAAATGAAGAATATCAACAAAGCAGTGATTTCCTTGCTGCATTATAGTAATACACACACACACACACACACACACACCCCCCCACACACACACACACACACACACACACACCACACACACACAACACACACACACACCACACACACACACACACACACACACACACACACACACACACACACACACACTCCCACCTTCCCTTTCAGGGACAGCTTATTTAACCTTTGGATATTAACCCCTTCATCAGCAGTAAAACAAAGACTCCATTGTGTGATTGCCAACGTTGTCCCAGGATCAGAAAGAAAGTCCTTGTGCTAGGATCGAAATGTTGGCAGAATAATTCACAACTTCAGAACTGCTTTGGAATGCTGCTCTGTATTTACATACAGAAATACAGTAGTTACATAGTACTGTAGATGAGGTTGAAAAAAGACATATGTCCTCAAGTTCAACCTATGCTAAATTTAGATGACAGATACTTATCCAATATTTGTATTTACAGTATATTGATCCAGAGGATGGCAAACAAAAACTCCAGTGAATTATCATCTAATGAATGATATCTCATAAGGGGAAAAATACAATTCCTTCCTAACTTCAAATATTGGCAATCTGATTACTCCCTCGATCAACAGCCTTCCCATGTTTACTTATTTGTTATATCCATGTATACCTTTCCTTTCTAAAAAGATGTCCAACCTTTTTTCGAAGATATTTATTGGATCTGCATCACAGTCTCCATGGGTAATGGATTCCACATCTTAACTGCCCTTACTGTAAACAACACTTTCCTTTGTTGCTGGTGAAATCTACTTTCCTTCAACCTTAAGGGATGACCCTGTGTTGTTTTTACTGCCCTTGGGAGGAATAGTTCTTTTGAAAGCTCCTTATACTGTCCCTGAACATATTTGAATATGTAGCACTGACCCCCCCCCAGTGAGCGATGCACAGCTTTTGCTACCTGTATGTGGTGCAGATACCTGTTAGGATCAGGAGAGCTGAGTTGAATCAGCGGTGGTATGGAGATCAGGACAGGCTTAGGTTCTTTCTCTGTAGTTCTTCTCATGGTGTTAGCGCCTCCAGCCTTAGTGGGCTCCAATGTGTCCAGAGATCAGTCCCCACTATTGCACACGTCTCCCTCCTGCCCAGGGACTGACACTCAGACAGGTACTCCTGGGTAATGAACAAGGGTCTTTATTGGCATGTCATTCACCACAGTTCTTCACAGCTGTGCAGATTCTCAGAGGTCCCAGGCCTCTGGATGGTGATTGCCCCTAGTCTTACAGGGCATATGTGGGTGGAATCAGATGTTCCCCCAGCCACAGGGCTGGGGGTGAGCATGCTCATCCCGCCATGGGAGAGACTCACTGCTCTACTGCTCTCGCTTCCTCCTCCAGAGCAGGACTGACTAAATTTGCCACTCCCTCCTAGGAGGAACCAGAAGGGGTGGGCTCATGGTCTATACCTATACCAGATAGGCTTACACAGGCCATGAGTCACCACCACACTTCTGTCACTCATAAGAGTGGCATGAGGGGGGTCAAAAAGCCCATAGATTAACCTGTCATAGCCTAGACTGCTAGGAGTTACATGACAGACACGAGAGATAGGCTAGAAGATACAGACCATATTACATATATAGTTAACCTCACTTAAGACGCCTCTTTTCTAAGTTAAACAAATCTAATTTAGCTAGCCTCTACTCAGAAATCAGATTATTCATCACCTTTATTAATTTGGTGGCTCTTCTCTACACTCTTTCTAGTTCCATAATGTCTTTTTTATGGAGTGATGCCCAAAACTTTATTCCATATTCAAGGTGTGGTCTTACTAATACTTTGCAACATGGCCTTAACTCCTGTCTAAAAAGGCTTTGCTAGAAAGCCTATATTGGTCTGAGGAATCAAGCAAGGAACTGGTTAATTGCTCCTATAGACAATTAACCAGTCTCCGCCTGGCTCACCAGACCGGTAGAAAAGTCTCCTCCTTGAACTGCAGGGGAGATCTCTTGAGCACAGAGGGGCTGTGTTGCCACCAAGAGACTCACAGAAACATTGTATAGAGCACAGAAGTATGATTGCGCTGCTAGCAAGACACCAGGACATAGGGCACAGCGGATCCTGGAACCCACCAGAGAGTGGCCCCCCAACGGACACCAATCGAGAACCAGAGACTGACATAAGATCTTCTTTGCCTTTGCAACTACTGCATGACTTTGGGCTCTATTGCTAAGCCTGCTGTCTACAAGCATTCCTAAATCCTTCTCCATCAAGGAATCTCCTAATGTATACACATTTAATTTGTAAATTGCCTGTTTATTCTTGTTTCCTAAATGCAGAACCTTTCATTTATCTGTATTAAACCTCATCTGCCATTTACCTGCCTAAGTTTACAGTCTATCCAAGTCCTTCTGGAGTGAAATTACATCCTGCTCTGATTTCACAACCTTTCACAATTTAGTGTCATCAGCCAAGATGGAGGCTTTGCTCTCTCTGCCAACCTCAAGATCATTAATAAACAAGTCTTAAAAAGCAGGGGTCCACGTGCCGATCCCTGAGGTACTATAGTCCACTCCCAACTCTAGCCCAACCTGAAAAGTTCCATTGAAAACAACTGTCTATTGTCTATCCATGAACCAGTTTTCAATCCCGGTGCAAATATTTTTAGAGAGTCCAATTTGCTTTATTTTGTACACTAACCTCATGTGTAGCACCGTATCAAAAGTCTTTGAAAAATCTAAGTAGACCACAACAACTTCATTACCCTGGTCTAAATTCCTACTTACCTCTTATTTGCTATGCATCATAAGTAGAGATTTACGAATACACCCAAATCCGTTTCCTGAATTTTCTTGCATTTACCCCTCAAAATCCGTTTTGCAGTGTAAAATATGAGAACGAGTTTGGTCGGTTTTAGTCTACGCGAACTCATAAAAATCTTCCATTGGATACAATCTGTTGATGGATTTATAGAATCCAATCTGCGGATACAGCAATCTGTTGGCAGGTTTTTAGGAATCTAAACACGGATTGGATTCTGCAAATCCATCTACAGGTTGCACAATCCGTGGAGTGCATTGGTAATAATAATAAAAAATCTGTCAAAAAAATTTGCCCATCTCTATTCATGACCAAGATTTCTCTTGATTAGAGTTCAAGCACCTCCCGGTCTTTCAACTGAATGCATACAGTAACCTGCGATCAATATATAAAGTAGAATTGGAAAAACTGCATACCCAGATAGTAGAGACTAGGACAAAATAATGTCCATAATGAATACAGATGATTTGATCAAATTTGAAAAAGAAATGGAGGACAAATTAAATGAATATGAGATCAATCAAATGAATAATAAAAGGAAAAAAAATTGTCAGGGAGAAAATTGACTACGAAAATGATAAACAATATAACTGGACAAAATTTGGGAATAGTGAAAATATTGAAAGTGTAAATGAAGATAACCCCTATGTGGAATTCCAAAACAAATCCCCTATAGTTAGGGAGAGGCCTTGGAAATACCATAAGGTTGACTATACTGATAGAGGTGAAAAACAAACCAAGTCATAGTACTACTGGTGAAATGAATCCTTCTCAAGGCTACAAGAAAAAGGTATATTTCAAAAATAGTAACCAGGAAAAAAAGGAACGCTATGAAAAGAAAGGTCCCTACACCCATTCCAAATGGAGCAGTAATGAGGAAAGTAGAACAAATAATAATAGCTGTTGCCAAGACTTCTGGAAACTTGCCAATCCCAGTGTCTAATGCTTTCCATGTTTAGAGTGAAATTGCTTCAGATAATTCCGAACCTCTAACTCCCATTGTAGTTCCAATACAGTCATCTTTTTTTTAGGGGACGACCCATGCCATTGCTTGGGGACGAGACCGAAGAAAATGACGCAAATCAAATCTCCGGACCTGTTGCACTGGCAAAGGAGAGGAAGAGACAGAGGGGGGCAAAGGGGAGTAGAGGTAAGAGAAGGAAAAAATTCCAATAGCCCCAAGGGGGGCCGATTACAGAAGAATGCTTAAGAGGAAGTGGGATTTACAATTTGTCTAGTTTTTAACCAACTGCATCTCAATTTAGTGTGTTAAAGAAAGGATTGTCATTTTCCCCTGTTCAGAAAACAAGCGAATTTAACCTATATATTGACATGCAAAAGTTTCTAAGGAAAATGACATTAAATAGACACTTTGCTAAATTTAAAACATTTGAAATGGGAGGAGAACAAAATGTGGAAGGGTCAGAGGAGGATGGTGGAGAATTAGCACACACCACCTCACCGGAAATATTACACAATCGGGTGGAAATTCAAACATCCGTGGTTAATGGATCCAGTGATTGGATTAATTTATTTGAATATCTAGACATTATGGGCAATGATTTTAAATCCCAGCACATATTAATGACAGTCAAATTAACACTGATGAGGAAACTTATCAGGATCTTATGAATTTGTATTAAGAAAGTGACCTTAGAAAAAATATATCTCACACAGGGTTAAAACCTAAGTCGATATTTTATCCATATGAGTTCAAAGGACCTTATATAGAGCTATTTGGAAAATTAGTGAAAAAAGAGTTTCAGATGTTGTGTAGTAATAATCGGTATTATGTGGGTAATGATAACTTCACACATCAGGAAAAATGAGCTCGAAAGGATTTAAACCAGAATGGAGATTTAATAATCCGACAAGCCGATAATGGTGGAGTCATGGTATAACAAAATCGAACAGATTATTTAAAAGAAGCTAACCGACTTTTGAATGATGGGAATCAGATGCAAGTATTTAATGTCTGTGAGTGGTTTCTCTGGCTTTGCATCTGATTCCCATGCTGTGCTTAAAGCTGTGTTAACAGCGAGCATTAGCTTATAAGGGTTCCATGTAAAAATAAATTTCAGGCAAAAGGTGACACATTGTGTGCTCATTTGCATGTCATTTCCCAGAATCCCTTGCTGCAGTGGGAGTACTGTATGCGAGGTGATAATGGTTGAAAGGCAGGGTTCCAGGCCTGTCTAAGACATGTGAATGTGCCACAAGTGATCTTTTTTATTTGATATATATTTATATATATATTTATACCATAATACTGAGTTAAGTTATGGTGAGTAAAAAAAGTGACAAAAACCCTCCACAGGAAAGCAAATATGCAAATACAACTGTATGCTCATCTGCATGTCTTAGGCAGGTCTGCAACCCCGCCTTTCCCCATTATCACCCAGCATACAGCACTTCAATGCAGCAAGGGATTCTGGGAAATGACATGCAAATGAGCACACAGTGTCACTTTTTGCCTCAAAAACCATTTTTAACATGGTTCCCTATAGGCTTAAGCTTGCTGCATGGTCACAGCTTTGAGCACAGCCAGGGTTAAGCTGCATACCCAGAAAACCACCCACAGACAGCTGTTTCGACCTTGATGGGTCTCATCAGTGTGGGGTTGATTTTAACTGGATATGCATAAGAGGCTACGGGATAGGCTATACCATAATACTGAGTTAAGTTATGGTGAGTAAAAAAAGTGACAAAAACCCTCCACAGGAAAACAAATATGCAAATACAACTGTATGCTCATCTGCATGTCGTAGGCAGGTCTGCAACCCCGCCTTTCCCCATTATAACCCAGCATACAGCACTTCCACTGCAGCAAGGGATTCTGGGAAATGACATGCAAATGAGCACACAGTGTCACTTTTTGCCTCAAGGTTTAGAACCCGCCAGGGAAGGTTACATATGGAAGGGTTTAGAACCCGGCCAGGGAAGGTTACATATGGAAGGGTTTAGAACCTGGCCAGGGAAGGTTACATATGGAAGGGTTACACTGTCGCCCTCTGCATCCTCTCTTTGTCTAGACTTCATCAATTCTCACCATCTACAAGTAAGAACCACACCTGGTTATACAATAAAAATGATCATCTTGATAATGTGTCGCTATCATTCTCTGTAAGGATCCAACTGCTGCAAAACTGACATATTTATATCAAATGTAATACCGTACGTTATAAGCCACGCAATTAACATAGAGCCTGAAATAAAAATACAAGATGCTAAAATGACACAACACTCAGTTTATATACAAAATATATATATACATGTACTCTTAACATTTAAATATGTATTTCACAATGAGTTGCATGCCACAGAGAATACCTTTTGGTTTAATATAATTGAAACAAGTTATGCACCCACCAACTTTCAAGGACCTACGTCATATTTGAAGGTTCTGGATCACAAATTCTACATTTCAACAGGAAAACTCTTGCGAGAGTGAGAATCCACTAACGTGTATGGGGCAGATTGACTAAAATGCAATGGCTATTATTCATTGTAAAGAAGAGGCAGAGGCCTCAGGGTGGGGGCGTCATCCCCACAAAGGGCTCGCTGCCTCTAAAGATTGTGCTTTCGTTCGGCTCTCCCCGAATGTGGCGATTCAAACTGGGCAACATACAAGAAAATGGTAGAACTGGCACTCGCCCGTTTACAGTGTAGCAGAAACCTTATATAGGAGGTGCACGGATCCTGCATCCGTAGCGCTGGAGCCACAAATTACCTGGTAGGATCAGCACTCAATCAATAGATATAGAGGGAAAAAAAAAGATACTTGCGTGTTCCTTATAGCAGGGGTCCTCAGGCCCCGCCCCCCCAACAGGTTAGGATTTCAGGCTATCCCTGCTTCAGCACAGGTGGCTCAATCAGTGGCTCGGTCATTATGACTTAGCCACCTGTGCTGAAGCAGGGATATCCTGCAGACCTGTTGGGGGGTGGTCTTGAGGACTGGAGTTGGAGACCCTTGCCTTAAATAGGTTTCTTCTTTTAATGTATAGAAACAATACAAAAATACTCGAGGCGAGGCTGCAGAGGAACAGCAAAAAGAGTAACGTTTGAAGGCCACGTATCCGTTTTGTGAGACTGAAATTGTCAGTATTTAAGACTATGGTATAAGTATAGAAGTAAGGAACACGCATATTTCTTTTCTTTAGATCTATTGATTGAGAACTGATCCTATCAGGTATTCAAACTTGCCAGTCATGTAATGTCATTCAAAGTGGGCATGACACAACTGATGCCAAGGGTGATGTGACACACACACACACACACACACACACACACACACACACACACACACACACACACACACACACACCTCCACAACAAGGAAGCTGCTTCAAGGCACATTGACTAGAAGCCAGAGTCTCAACCACATGCAAATAAGGAAATGCGTTCACAGTTACAGAAAGAGTTTACATGGACTTTGAGAAGAGGAAGTTATTTTCCGACCTTCAGTGTAAGAATCATGCAAAATCCTAACCAGTTACACCAAGATTAGATTTAGCAAGATAAAGCAAAGACTCGATTTCCCAGCCAGCTAAGCAACATACTGGAACAGCATTAAAGTGAGAGAACTCAACCATGTCACACCTTCTCTACCATGGCCATGGATTTTGTGTAGTTTCACCCTTTTACTACCAGATGGGCCAGCACTGCATTGTGCTGAAATATGTGTGGTAGTGAAAGGGGTGTGATCGGTTCAGTACGTTTTTACATTTAGGCATGCACAATGGCAGTGGTGTGTACCATGTAAATCCAGCCATTGTGTTTTAACACTGATCCTCCGTGCACCATGTAGACTTGGAGAACGAGAACAGCCCTCCCATTTAATGATGGCCATGCTGCATGTATTCTGAAGCCAGGGTCACGTGTGATGTGTGAATGGCCCCCGATAGCATTAACTCAGCCCCCTTTCCAAATCACTCCAAGTCCTATAATATTTACTCCACTTTATTGGGAAAGCAGCAGTAAATACAGGCTCTTGTGGATGGTGTGTAGTAGTAATTTGTAGTTAGAAACAGGTAGAAAGAGATGGCCTTGCCATAGGAGAGTAACAGAGATGGGTGCTGTACTCACTGTCTGCCGGATGGAAAAGGAAGTGAGGAGCAATGTGGGTAAAGGAATAGTCTAGGGACCCCCCCACCTGCGGCGCCGCACGGAACTGAGAAAGGGCGCATCACGGGACTGAGACACGTGTGTGTGTGTGTGTGTGTGTGTGTGTGTGTGTGTCCCCCCCCCCTCCTGTCCACTGTTTGTCCCTCTCCTCTGGGGAGAACGGAGAAAGAGGGAGAGAGAAGGGAGCGGGAAATGTAACTCACGGGCAACGCCGGGTCTCTCTCCAACTCACCTCTCCCCCTCGGCGCACCAACTCACCTCTCTCCCTCCCCGCCGCCGCTCCAACTGGAACAGGCAGGCTGCCTCGCGGCGCCTAAGACGGCGGCGCCCGGAAGGACCCCCTTCCTCCCTCGCGGCGCCGAGTGAGAAGATGGCGGCGCCCGGAAGTACAGGTAGGTGTCGCGTGTGTGTCGCTCCCCCACTTCCCCACCCCCCCACTTCCACCCCCCCCACTTCTCGAAGATAACCCCATATGTGGAAGCCAAAACAAATCCCCTATGTTAGGGAGAGCCTTGGAAATACCAAAGGTTGACATACTGATAGAGGTGAAAAACAAACCAAGTCATAGTACTACTGGTGAAATGAATTCCTTCTCAAGGCTACAAGAAAAGGTATATTTCAAAAATAGTAACCAGGAAAAAGGAACGCTAGGAAAAGAAAGGTCCCTATCGATACCATCCTAAATGGAGAAGTAATGAGGAAAGTAGAAAAACTAATAAACTGTGCTAAGACTCCTGGGAACTTGCCAATCCCAGTGTCTAACGTCTTTCCAGGTTTTTGAGTGAAATTGCTTCTGATAATTCCAAAACTCTAATTCCCATTGTAGTACCAACACCGTCCTTTTTAGGGGGAGGACCAATGCCATTGCTTGGGGGCAAGACCGAAGAAAATAACACAAACCAAATCTCTGGAACTGTTGCACTGGCAAAGGAGAGGAAGAGACAGAGGGGGGCAAAGGGGTAGTAGGTAAGAGAAGGAAAACATTTCAACAGCCCAAGAGGGGGCAATACAGAAGACTGCTTAAGTGGGAAGTGGGATTAAACAATTTGTCTAGTTTTTAACTAACATACATCTCAATTTAGTGTGTTAAAAAAGGATTGTCATTTTCCCCTGTTCAGAAACAAAGCGAATTTATCCTATATATTGACCTGCAAAAGTTTCTAAGGAAAATGACATTAAATAGGACACTTTGCAAATTTAAAACATTTGAAATGGGAGGAGAAACAAAATGTGTGAAGGGTCAGAGGAGGATGTGGAGAATTAGCACACCCCACCTCACCGGAAATATTACACAATCGGGTGGAAAATTCAAACATCCGTGGTTAATGGATCCAGTGATTGGATTAATTTATTGAATATTAGACATTATGGGCAATGATTTTAAATCCCGCACATATTAATGACAGTCAAATTAACACTGATGAGGAAACTTATCAGATCTTATGAATTTGTATTAAGAAAGTGACCTTAGAAAAAATATCTCACACAGGGTTAAAACCTAAGTCGATATTTTATCCATATGAGTTCAAAGGACCTTATATAAGAGCTATTTGGAAAATTAGTGAAAAAAAAGAGTTTCAGATGTTGTGTGAGTATAATCGGTATTAATGTGGGTAATGATAACTTCACACATCAGGAAAAATAGACTCGAAAGGATTAAACCAGAATGGAAGATTTAATATCCGACAAGCCGATAATGGTGGGAGTCATGGTATAACAAAATCGAACAGATTATTTAAAAGAAGCTAACCGACTTTGAATGATGGGAATCAGATGCAAGTATTTAATGTCTGTGAGTTGGTTTTCTCTGGCTTTGCATCTGATTCCCATGCTGTGTGCTAAAGCTTGTTAACAGCGAGCATTAGCTTATAAGGGTTCCATGTAAAAATAAATTTCAGGCAAAAGGTGAACACATTGTGTGCTCATTTGCATGTCATTTCCCAGAATCCCTTGCTGCAGTGGGCAGTACTGTATGCGTGGTGATAATGGTTGAAAGGCAGGGTCCAGGCCTGTTCTAAGACATGTGAATGTGCCAAAGTGTCTTTTTTATTTGATATATATTTATATATATATTTATAACCATAATCTGAGGTTAAGTTATGGTGAGTAAAAAAAGTGACAAAAACCCCCACAGGAAAGCAAATATGCAAATACAACTGTATGCCATCTGCATGTCTTAGGCAGGTCTGCAACACCCGCCTTTCCCCATTATCACCCAGCATACAGCACTTCCACTGCAGCAAGGGATTCTGGGAAATGACATGCAAATGAGCACACAGTGTCATCTTTTTGCCTCAAAAACCATTTTTACATGGTTCCCTATAGGCTTAAGCTTGCTGCATGGTCACAAGCTTTGAGCACAGCCAGGGTTAAGCTGCATACCCGAAAACCACCCACAGACAGCTGTTTCGACCTTGATGGGTCTCATCAGTGTGGGGTTGATTTTAACTGGATATGCATAAGAGGTCTACGGGATAGGCTATACCATAATACTGAGTTAAGTTATGGTGAGTAAAAAAGTGACCAAAAACCCTCCACAGGAAAACAAATATGCAAATACAACTGTATGCTCATCTGCATGTCGTAGGCAGGTCTGCAACCCCGCCTTTCCCCATTATAACCCCATCATACAGCACTTCCCACTGCAGCAAGGATTCTGGGAAATGACATGCAAATGAGCACACAGTGTCACTTTTGTGCCTCAAAAACCATTTAACATGGTTCCCTGTAGGCTTAAGCTTGCTGCATGGTCACAGCTTTGAGCACAGCCAGGGTTAGGTGCAAAGCCAGAAAAACCACCCACAGATAGCTGTTTCGACCTTGATGGGTCTCATCAGTGTGGGGTTGATTTAACGTATATGCTATAGAGGCTATGGGATAGGCTATACCATAATACTGAGTTAAGGCTATACCATAATACTGTCCATACTGGGTATGCACCTTAACCCTTGCTGTGCTCAAAGCTGTGACCATGCAGCAAGCTTAAGCCTATAGGGAACCATGTTAAAAATGGTTTTTGAGGCAAAAAGTGACACTGTGTGCTCATTTGCATGTCATTTCCCAGAATCCCTTGCTGCAGTGGAAGTGCTGTATGCTGGGTGATAATGGGGAAAGGCGGGGTTGCAGACCTGCCTAAGACATGCAGATGAGCATACAGTTGTATTTGTATATATATCTATATATATATAAAATCGAATGGTTGGTACTAGCTGCGGTGAATCTGATTGGTCCTCAGCCTCTGGCCAATCAGATTGGTGGTTGTCGACGTCACCCAACCTGCCACTCTCTTCCCCTAGGCTTGGCGCACCACACAACACACACACACACACCCACACACACACACACAACACACACACACACGCACACACACCACACAACACACACACACACACACACACACACACACACACACACACACCACCTCCCATCCCGCGCGCTCCAACTACACCTCTCCACCGTCCCCGGCGGAGCTCAACTCACCTCAGCCCCTCCCGGCAGGCGCTCCAACTTCACCACCACCCCCCCTCTCCCCCTCCCCGGCGGCGCTCCCAACTCACCTCAACCCTCTCCCCGTTGTGGGAACAGGAGGAAGGGGGCGGGAGGGATATGGATGGGCAAGCTGAGCCGTTAGGGGCATTGGGAGAAAGGGTTAGAAAGAGATGGACCTGGAGATAGGGGGTAGCAAATAGTCAAGAATGTCAGGTTTAAAGGTGGAAAGAGAATTCAAGATGGGAGGGGTAGCGAGAATGATCGGTTGGAGGGGCGGAAAAAAAGAGTAGGTGGTCAAAGAAGAGGTGGCTGGGGTGTGCGGAGGGGTGGGTGGTGGGATGGGAGTAGATCGATGTTGGGTATGGAGGGGCGGATCGAGGTGTTTGGTGAGGAGAGAGCAGAGGGGAGGGAGTTGAGATAATGGGGGGTTGAGATGAGTTGAGTTGTGGAGTTAGGGTGGGGGGGCGTGGGGGGAGTGTGGAGAGGGTGCGTGAGGTGACGGTTGAAATAAGAACGCAGGACGGGCGGGGGGGTTGGGAAGGAAGACAGGAGGTAGATCTTGGTGAGGAGGTGTCAGGGGGGGGTGAGGGGTGACAACCGGCGGAGATTGGAACGGGTAGTGGATGGAAGGCGGGCGAACTCAGAAGGTGGAGGGAGGAAGAATTGTTATAGGAGGCGGCGGGTGGGGGCAGAGAAAGGGGGGCCGTATGAAGGAGGGGGGGAAGGATGTTGAGGTAGGGGTCTGGTGGGAGATGGTGGGAGATGGGAGAAGGGGGACGGTTAGAAGGAGTATGTTGATATGAAGAGGAGGGTGGGGGGGGGGTGTCGGATATGAGCAATATGGAACAGACGTTGGTGGCTGTTGAGGGGGGGTGAGTGTGGGGTGCAGGAGGGGTTGGGAAACGGTTAGAGGAATAGAAGTGCGGGAGAGGGCTGGGGTCGTATTGGACAAAGAGTAGGTAAAATGAGATGAGGTTTGCGCAGTGCAGCGTCGGAAGAAGTATAGGGAGGCCTGCCACGCGCGCCTAAGATGCGGGGCCGGAAGACCAACCCTTCCTCCCTCGCGGCGCCGAGTCAGAAGATGCGGCGCCGGAAGTACAGATAGGTGTCGCGTGGGTGTTGCTCCCCCCACCTCCCCCCACTCGGCGCCAAACGGAACTGAGAAAGGGCGCATCACGGGACTGAGACACGTGTGTGTGTGTGTGTGTGTCTGGGCCTCCTAACCTGGCGCTGTGTGTGTGTGTGTCTCCTAACCTGGCACTGTGTGGTGTGTGTGTCTCCTAACCTGGCGCTGTGTGTGTTTGTGTGTGTCTCCTAACCTGGCGCTGTGTGTGTGTGTGCGTGTGACTGAGTGTGTGCGACGCTGTCTCCCCCTCCTGTCCACTGCTCCCCCCCTCCAGTCCACTGCCCCCCCTCCTGTCCACTGCCCCTCCCCTCCTGTCCACTGCCCCCCCTCCTGTCCACTGCCCCCTCCTTCCACTGCCCCCCCCCCTCCTGTCCACTGCCCCTGCCCCCCCCCCCCACCCCCCCCTCCTGTCCACTACCCCCCCTCCTGTCCACTGCCTCCCCGATGCCCCCCCCCTCCTTCCACTCCGGCCCACCCCCCCCCTTCCCTGCCCCTCCCCCTTCCGCCCCCCCCCACTCCTGTTCCCTTGCTCCCCCCATGCTCTCCGCCCCCTCGTTTCCCCCCGCCCCTCCCTGTCCACTGCCCCCCCCCTCCTGTCCACACTGGCCCCCCCACTCCTGTCCACTGCCCCCCCCACTCCCTGTCTGCCCCTCCCCCTCCTGTCCACTGCCCCCCCCCTGTCCACTGTCCCCCCCCTCCTGTCCACTGTCCCTGTCCCCCCTTCTGTCCACTGTCCCCATCCCCCCTCCTGTCCACTGTCCCCATCCCCCCCCTCCTGTCCACTGTCCCCGTCCCCCTCCTGTCCACTGTCCCCGTCCCCCCTCCTGTCCACTGTCTGTCCCCCCCTCCTGTCCACTGTCCGTCCCCCCCCTCCCTGTCCACTGTCTGTCCCCTGTCCGTTCCCCCCCCTCCTGTCCACTGTTCCATCCCCCCCTCCTGTCCACTGTTCGTCCCCCCTCCTGTCCACTGTTCGTTCCCTCCCCTCTGGGGAGAACGGAGAAAGAGGAGAGAGAAGGGAGCGGGAATT
>WSYH01002298.1:0-30937 GCA_036426205.1 Ascaphus truei | reverse complement strand
GTCGTGGGCGTGTGTGTCGTCCCCCCACTTCTCTCCCCCCCACTTCCCCCCCCCCCACTCCCACCCCTTCCCCCCCACCTCCCAGAGCACGCTCTCTACGGCTCAACATCCCGGAGCAGAAGGAGGGCGGCAGGAGTTAATACCTCCTTTGTGCCACCGGGAGTCGGCGAGGCCACAGGGGAGAGAGAACCAGTGCAGCCCGAGCGCGTGCATGCTGCAAGGTGAGGAAATGCAGGGGGAGGAATCCATGCCTTTGATGCCCCCACCTGCCTTTGACACCCCCCTGCCTTTGACCCCCCCCTGCCTTTGATGCCCCCCCCCCGCCTTTTGACGCCCCCCTGCCTTTGACGCCCCCCCTGCCTTTGATGCGCCCCCCCTGCCTTTTGACGCCCCCCCGCCTTTGAGCCCCCCCCCTGCCTTGACACCGCCCCCCCCTGCCTTTACTCCCCCCCCCTCCTATGCCCCCCCCCCCTCCTCGCCAACGCCGGGTATACACACACACACACACACCTCTCCTCCCCCCCATCACACTCACCTCCCTCCCCGGCGCTGACTCACCTCCCCTCCCCGGTGCTCACCCCCCTGCCTTTCACGCACCCCACCCCCCTCCCTGCCTCTGCCAATGCCGGGTATATACACCCTCCTACCCGCCCATCACACTCACCCTCCTCCCTGCCGCTCATCCCTCCCCGGCCGCTGACTCACCTCCCCTCCCCCTGGCTTCCCTCCCCTTGCTCCCCTCCCCGGTGCTCCCCCCCCTCCGCCTGGAACCCCGGTCTCCTCCGCCTCCTCGGCTCCCCTCCCCGCCCCCCCTCCCCGGGCTGCTCCACTTCCACCTCCCCCTCCAATCCGGCTCCCTCCTTCCTCTCCTCCCCCTCCCCTCCCCGTCGCTCGACTCCCCTCCCCTCTCTCTCCCCTCCCCTGCTCCCTCCCCGGTTCTCCCTCCCCGGCGCTCCACTCACTCACCTCCCCGTGCTCCACTCACCTCCCTCCCGGCTGACTCACTCCCTCCCCGGCGCTCCTCACCTCCCGCCGCTCACACACGCGCACACACAGTGACTGACGCACACACACTGCAGGAAGCAGTAAAGGGAGGGGGGGGACTGGATTGATTTGAATGGGGGACAAACAGAGAGAGGGGGGGAGAAGAGGAGAGAGAGGGGAGCGGGAACATTACATCCTGGGCAATGCCAGGTCTCTCAGCTAGTATATCACTATATATATATATATACACTGTGCTGTGTGTGGTGTGCTTAGTGGTAATTTCATTCGTTGTTTATGTCTCATGTACCAATTGATTGCTGTATGTTGTAACTAAAAGAATATTTTTTATGTAACCATTATTATTGCAATTTCAAAACTAAATGATTATTAATATACTAAATAAAATTATATTTAATGGTTCATAAATTGACAATTAAACGAGCATTACAATAACTATAATATATTTAAATAATAACTCGACATTCGCAGCTAAAGGGAAGGTGTAAATCAAACACAATGATTTAAAGGTGATTTTAGGGTTGCGAGTTAGTAAGTACTGTTTAAACAAACCTTTAAAATGTATGAATCTTGGAATTTATTAAAGAGAAAAAAAATCTATGATATCATTGAATGGAAATGTGTTATAGGAATTCAGCAGGGGCAAGTTAACTTTTAATGAAATCAATTATCGTTATGACTCTTAGCAAGATTATGATGTTAATGACTATAGTAAATCTTTCTATTAAAGTATAGTAGAACTTAAGTACTAATAACGCATAGTGCGTTTAGCTGTACTGAATGTTACAATATGGATAATAGTAATAACTGCAATTGTCTAAAACATTAGCAATAAGCAATGTGTTTGGATTGAATCAGTCAGATTTCTATCAAGCAATTAATTATATGTGTAAATTAACCACAAGTTAACCTACAGTAAGTGCCAACTCACCTATTTGGTTCTCTTGCATCTAGTCACCCCTATTTTTGAGGCATACACCAATAGTTTGTATCACATCAATCTTTTTACATGGTCTCCTTTATCCTCTGGTGAATATTCTGTTCCCTTAAAACATGACTAGTTTCTCTCTCAAGTGTAACATTATTTTCAGAATCAGCATGCAGACAAATTTAAAATACAAGAAATGATTATACAGTAAAGTCATAGTAGATCCTGACATTAAACTCTATCATAACTGGTGTATTGGGACTGGGAGGCCTATAGAGATTAATATTAAGTGAATGTAAATGGGTTTATATGTCCGGAGGCGTGTATTCGCAGAATGGATGGTTTCCTCTTTAGGATTTGCCGGCTATTGGTATACTTACTTCAAGATAAGATTACAACATTGAAAAATTGAAAGGTAAGATGATGTACACATATTAAATTCATGAAAGAGAATTATTGTGAAGATTAATAAGAAAGAAACAAGCATCAGAAAAACTAAGCATCAGCTTAATATTCGCAAACACATAAAATTATAGCATTACTATCCTTAACATTGCACTACTATTTAATCTGAATGTTTCCAAATTCTTTGGAGGCTTTTTGGAATATGTTGTATGATCTCTAAAACTGTTGTTTAGTAAATAAAACAAATAAGTAGTGCTATGGGGTGCACTTGTATATATGAGTAAAGTGAATGCATGAACAGTGTATTATAAATAAATATAAGGAAGTAATTGCCACTCGTGATGCATGTGTTATTGAAAAAAAATAACCATATACAGCTTAACCCTGTTAAGCGTGATCAGTTAGAACACAATCCTCGCTTATAACGCAGTCTGAGCATGGCTCCCGAATTTTAAACCTCCATTTTGCCGCGTAAGAACCTTACCGGCATCTCTCTCCTCACTTCATAGAAGCTTTATCTCTCTCGCAGCCGTCCCGTGCTCTCCTCTCTCCTCTCTGCAGCTGTCGTGGTGCATCTTTTTTTTTTTTAAACCTCCATTTTGCCGGTAAGCAAACCTTACCCCTACACCACACTGACTGTGTGATGTCACTGACAATTACAAATTAACTTATATTGATCAGAGTACACTCTCCTTACAGAGTATAATATATTTATAGGGTATGTTTTGTCACACACCCATCCTATGGTGTAGATGGTATTGGCATTGGCAGTGGAAGTCCTAGTTCAATCCCTGCATGTGTCTAATACAAAATGTTCTAATGTTCAATTTGTGTGTGTCCGTTGGCAATAAAGCATTTAATTGAATGTTTAAAAAAAAAAAAGACTGACACTAGAGCTGGAGAGATAAACTTCTACGAAGTGAGGAGAGAGATGCCGGCGCGGCAAAATGAGCTGTATATATATATTATATATATATTATTATATATATATATATATATATATTATATTATATATCCACTCATTACTATTTGGTTTTTGGACTCTATCTAATCACTCCAAACTTTCACTATGTTTGGTTTATTATACATCATTTATTCAATTGTATATTGAGTGATATTATATGGGTAACTGTGCCAATCAATGGGTAGAGGGTGAGGGTACTCGTGCCGGTGCGGGTGGTTAGATCTCCTGGATGGGTAGTAGGGGAGGGTGGTTTAACCCCTTAATTACTATAGCAGTTAAGTCATTAGATTGACACCCTTCATCATGGCAGGGTAAGTAGACTTTTATTTACTTTATGCTGGCTAATGTTTGATTTTGAATGGGCAAATGAGCTATTATCCATATATGGATAATAGTAATGTTGCCCATTACTGTACTGTATGTGTTGAGGGGGGGGGGGTTGTTGGGAGTAGAGGGTGGCTAGTAGGGTTGTTGTGGTTTTGAATGTTTATTGTGGGCAGCGAGGATGGTGAAAGTGGCATTGGCCCTTGGTGGGTGTTTATATACCTACAGGTGGGTAGTGGGAGGGGCTAACCCCTTCATTACCTTGCAGTATTAACTGCTAAGTTAATGAAGGGTTAACTCCGCCCACAACCCCCCAGCAAGGCCTAAACACCCACCAAAGGCCAAATACCACCTTCCACCCACCCCCGCTAACATAATAAACATGACACTGGTAGTTAACTCCTTCATTGCCTTAGCGGTTAGCTGCTATGGTAATGAAGTTGCCTGTAAATTTATTTTTATTATACATCGGATTGGTGGCGGGAGTCTCCGGTGTTGGTATTAATGTGTATGACTCTGGAGACACCCGCTCAATTATAAGTCCCTCTCTCAGCCCTTTTCACCAGCCAACTTATTCTGCGAGATGAATTTGGGATAAAAAATCGCAATTCTAAAGCCCCGTGAATTATCGAAGCCACTAGAATTTCACAATTTCTTGTCACATGGACTAATTCATGTGTCTGTTTCTCTCATTGCAGCCTTCCTTGATACCCTTGTCCTTTCTTATGTGTGTTATATATTATATGTATTTTATCTTTTAGTAATACATTTTAATTGTATGTATAAACTTTAGTGTTATCACTTGTCCATTACCAGAGTGCTGGATTGGTTGTATTGCACACACCCTTTAATTAAGAGAAACCAAGAGGCGGTTATTAAGTATTTAGATACAGCATGTTTCATTGTAAATGTATCCTGATGAAGTAGGTTAACTCCCGTGTTTATGCCAGTATCATCTTCTATAAGCTTATCTCCTTATTGTGGCTTCTGACTGGTTTTCCTTTATCTGTGCAAAATACTGTAATAGTGTCTTGTCTGAATGTTAAAATCCTTGCACTTTAATTATGTGCTTGAGTGTGACACCCCTGCAGCTTTGCCCTCTCTTATATGGTAAGATCTTCAACTAGCCAGTATAGAAGTATTTTCCCGTGCCGTTTCAATGGTAACTGTGCCATTGGGACTATTTTGTCATCTGACATCACAACTGCAGTAAACAGTAACTAGCTATTCACCTGTGCAGGTCTGGATTTAGCCACCATTCACCTCGTGGCGCGAGCCGTGACTGGTGATTAGTGTGTGCTCACCCCTCCCTACAGGTTTTGTATTGCTCGCAAGCATTCACCAGTGACTTTTACTAGTCCCGACCCTCTGGACACTTTCATCCTCTTCTCCTGCTTTTCCAGAGCCTGGACTTTGTCTGCACGACATCTGGAGGAAAAGAGTACCCACATTTGAGCCAGCAACTTACTCCGGTGTCCATCTGTGGCTGCTTTGCCCTGTCTATGGTACCATGCTGGTTTATGCATGACATGCTTTTAATTATTATCTGTCCTGTATGTGCGATACTTTCACCTTCACTTTTTTACAAAATATTACATAATTTACTACACTATGGGTTGTGCGCTTTTCTTGTTTTTCTACAATACAGCAGCACCATAAGTGCCATGCTATGCATCTAGTGTTGTACCTGCCCAACTTTCTGTCAGAATTAACAATTGGCAAATTAACACCTGGCAAGTGGTAATGCAGGATAACCAGCCACCAATTCCATAGCATCTAGAAAGATAATAGCACAGTGGCCCAGTTACTGTAACATCTCTTTGTAAAGCCCCCCAGGACATATGTTTTTTGGGGGATCGTCAAAATAATCATAAAAACTATTATTATCAATTGGTTCTTATAAGTGTAAATGACTTTCCATCATTTGAAATGCTGACCTCCTATAGACTTTTGGGTAATCCATGGGGATGCCAACATGGGTCAGAGCATCTAATTACTACCTGATTTTAATAAACACTATTTGAGTTGGAATCACTGTGGCTGGATGGCTGGCACACACTGCAGGTTAATTATCTCCTTAGATACCTACAGTTAATTCTCTGTTTTACCCTCTGTCATATGATGTTTCAAAAACACCATACCATCATCCACTCATGATCTTATTGCCAAAACAATCGTCATACTGTATGTTAGTCCAATTGAATGTTAACATCTGTAGTAGTGGGTGTCCCAAACAACTTCTAGGCATTTTGAATATTACCACAAATCAATCCCCCAAGGGAATTACTTTTAAAGGCACTGAGCATGTCACTGCCCCTGGCAAAAAGGAAACCTTCTGGATACTAGACTTGGCACTACCGATTGTTCCGGGTGATATAGATATGGAACCTTTCTGTGAAATATGTGTCTATGTTCTTTTTAACAATGTTGTTGCTGCATATTTATGTAATTTTAATTTAATTATGTTTTAGTTTTTATCTTGATTCTCTCCATTATTGCATATGTATGTTTATCTATATATGGCTATATTAGTTATATTGCATTTAATATATGTGATCTAGCTATAAATGTAGGAATTTTTAGCACATGTTTCTTGTATTTCCTAATTAATCATTGCAAAAATATTTGTATTAGGTTAATTATATGATCCAGTAGTTGTAATTCGATTAGGACAGGTATATTGACCACCACTTATAGTATCTCCCATTACCGAAACCATGTATTTTTTATAACCTCTTGCCCAGGACATACTTGAAAAGAAGGTATCTCTCAATGTATTCCTTCCTGGTAAACATTTTTATAAATAAATAAATAAATAAAAAATTATGACACTCCGGATGAAGATACTATAGCGAAACGGGTTGAGTGCGGACAGAACTATGCTGCCTGTGCTGCCTTGTGCTGCTCTGTGTGGACAACCGCGACAATTCCCAGTCCCAGAGCTGAATACCATTAGGAAAGTCATGCTTCGACTCAACACCGGTCACGAGAGACGCTGTCTGGGTCGGGAGGCGGTGAGATCTTTGGCACAGAGTATAAACTTCTAAACAAATGCTTTTTTTAATCAGGGCATTGTAAGTGTGCATATGTTTGTTTATACTGCAGTGCTTATTAAATCTCCATTTATGATCTGTATGCACATTGTATGTTTGCATCTCCTTTGAGGTTGATTTGTGTCTGAGTTGGACATACTGTACAGATGAACATCTGCTGGTAATCCTCTATCATCCAGACATACTTTGTGTTGCTTTTATTATAATTTCTTATTTTGATACTTTCTTAAAGCACTTGCACTTTTCATTCCTTTAATTGCATAAATTATATATTAATAATAAGAGTATTCTTGTCTTGTCACCTTATAACTGACTGCACACCATCTCCACAGTCCTATGACACCCCAAAAAAGTCAGTAGCACGCTGCCCTGCCATAGATTTTACTCATCTTCCTGTTGGTTTTTCGGCTGCTAGCTGGTGAAAGGGAGTTTGTTGCGTTAATGGTCTCCATGGTTAGAGTTGAATTGTCCAACTTGCAGAGTAGAGAAGAAATACACCATTATATTCTATCCCATGTGCATGTTTCAGTTAATGGAACTACTAGATGAAGAGGGGAGCACTGCTATCACTATGTAAATGATATGAATGACCATGAATCTTTGATATTCCTCACAAAAAACACTGCAAAGAATATGTTTTAGAATTGCAAAATAAAGCAATACCATTGACTTATACCATAATTGTTTCAAGAAAATTATCAAAAACCCCTTGATATTAAAGGCCTAGTTATGCCCCCTATTAATACTAGGGAAACCCTGATTAGGTGGCATTATGACTGTGGTCTTTGCTTAAAACAGTTCAGTATGTACAAAGCACTGTGTTGTATAGTCCGTCTCAAAAAACTATGTTAACAAATTAACACTACCAAGGTTCAAAAGCATATATACAGAGCAAAATGACATATATTATATGGCTCATGGAAGAACCTTCCTCAAGGTGATGCAAAGAGCAAATGACAAAAACACCATATATAACCACACCCAAGTGCAGGTGAGTGGCCAAAAACAATTGGTCAACAGCCCAAACCAATTAAAAAATCACAACAAACATGAGAAAGGCATCCCATGTTACAAGTCTATAAGCAACCTCCATCTTTGTGGTCATCATGGTGATGATGTTGCTCCCACCACAGCTTATTGAAGCGAAGGACTGGATGTCTGATCACAGCTGCATGTCACAGCAGGGGGGAGTGAGTGAGGGGTGGAAGTGAAGGGTGAGGTGCTACGGATGAAGAAAAAAGCATGAGTAACATGTAAACAAACTGGAGCCAGATTGATATTTCCTGAGTGCATGGAAGCGTAGTTGTTCTGACAATCCTATCCTGTACAGCAATGGATGTTCAGTGCACACAAAAACCAATAGAGGGCTATATGTGCACCTAGCCTTAACACAGTCATTCTGCTACTGGAAGATGTTCATAAAGTTCAAACAGTATTTAGATCAAATGTTGGCAAGGGTCATCAAATCATGGCAAATGAGCCCAAGTTCAGAGAAGCACCCCAACTTGAAAATCCTCGTTTAGCCACTCGGTGCCATAGTCTTAAGGTCATATATCGTCTAGCCTCCAGCTGCAGTAATAACTTGTTGATGTCACCCCCCTCGAGGGGGTGCCTGCGCCTGTATATGGTCATGCAACGCAAAGTTGCCAGCTGTGTTTGAATTTCTTCCGTGCCGTGCCACTGGTTGGTGTTTGAGGTCTTCATCATCATCTGTGCCAGATAAAGCTTTCTTGATGGCTTTCTCTCCTTCAACATCCTCATCCCAATGTAATATAGGCCACATGGGCACTTAACAAAGTATTTTATAAAACACGTATTTTGATTCAAATTAAGATATTGTTGGATCTTAAGCGATTACCCATTGTGCGGTGGGCATATGAACTGCCAGTCTGTAAGAAATGACAGTTCGTACACCCATGGCATCTATACGTCCCTGGTTTCCTTGCAAGCCATGTAGGGTTGGCTATACTTACAGCCATGGCCGCTTTTTATTTCAAACTTCTCTGTTATTTCCGGTGACTTTTTCAGAATGCTACGCGCTTGACCGCGTTCATGCCACATTCATGCCGTATTCATGCCGCATTCTTGGTGGCCGTCACCCGGCGCTTGATCTGTTTAATGATAATGGTTCGGATTTAATTTGGTGCAATTCTCCGCGTGTACGCCAGGTGGCAGATAATTCATGAATTGTAATGAATTCTAATGTGTACACTACAGTACTGTACATGTGCTTCAGTAATGGTCGACTTGCAGGGTTTTTAAAAAATACCACAGTGGTCCATTGTGAATTTACCTTGGTACTGAAAGAAGTTACAATACTGTATCAATTTAGGCGTTTCAAATTAAAAAATCAATGCACCGTTGCTGGTGTTCTATTTGTCCAGAGAGTTCCGAGATGAGTACACCCACCGCAGTATGTTTGGAAAACGCCTGACATAACTTACGCTATTTAATATGGTCCGCAATTATGCAGCAGATGATAAATGTACACAGTTGGTCAAATTTATGAATATTTTATCAAAAATTATGACTTTTACAAATTTTCACCAGATGCTCGTGTGTGGAAGTGTGCAATAAGGAAAAAGTTATGTCAGATTCGTGTTTTTTTCGTATTGATCCTCGCACCCGGAGTTAGAGGAGGGCAATTGGGTGGTTGCGACAGATTTTTCCAGTATCTTTGATCATGAGACCTTCAAAAAGCGAAAGGTCATGGTGAAAACCAACGAAGAATCGTCAGTCCCGGCAAGCGATGCGCCAGCGCCAGCACCGGCTTCCAATACGGTCTGACCGTCAGTGAAAACTGCTGACGGCAACCGTTGCTCGCTGTCCCCTCCTGGATACCTGCAGCCTGAGCAGGATTTCACGTACAGATACCAGCAAGCTTACATGTACCAAAAGATTTCCACTTAATCAGCTTCAACTACAGGTGTAGCAGGCCTGCTGTCACCTATGGACACCTATGGACACAAAGAGAATTACAACCCAGGCGCATAAATGTGAGACCAGGATTGCTCTGGAGATTACAACCACAAAGCCAAACCATTTTGAAAATGAATGTTTGTGAGAGGTGTTGATAAGAAGTTGAAATCCTGAGCCTTGTGTGGTGCGCGGGGGGAGGGGGTAAAGCTGTATGATGGATTACCTTAGTTTCAAATAAATATTTTCAACAGGTCATCATGATGTTTTGATCCCCACACCCCCAAATAAAATCAAAGTATGCCACCACGTCATAAAGCATGTACATGACTAGTTAGAATTACAGCAACAGTACTGATTGATGATCAGAAAAGATCAAGAATGTTTATGCAGGCCACAAGCACATTCGAGAACACGAAAGAAAAAACATTGAATGGTAAGTTATAGACATGCTGCGCAGGAATGTAAGAGTTCGGGAATGAAATTAAGCCCAGAATGCATTCCATTCCAAGGAAATGTGTGGAGAGGTGTTACTTTACATAAGAGTAAAATCCTTGAGCCTTGTGTGTGTGGGGGCGAGGGGGAGAGCGCTTATATGGGATGTATCAGTTCAAAGAAAATACTTTCAAAATGTCAACATAATGTTTTAATGACGCCGAAATGTGAGAACTGAACACGCCTATGCGTTTCAACAATGTCAAATGAACATACGTCTGTAACAGTACACGCACTGCACATAAAATAAAACAGTGATGGAAAAGAAGTAAAAGTATGATGTACGAAAAAAAATAAAATACATCATACTTAAGAAATGTGATATAAGTGTATATTTGAGAGACGCGATGTTATATTTTTGTTTATACAGCAGGGCCCCGCTCATACGAGATGTTCCGTTCCAGGCCACCCTTAAAGCGAAATCGACAGTAAAGCGGGGGCCCACTGCCTGTATGGATGTACCTTTGAAACAAGTTGCCAAGACCCTGTAAAACAGACGTGTTTAGTGACAAATGGCCATCCTGACAACGGCGTTGCGGGCGCTAGCCACGCACTAAACTGTTGCTTAGTGACAGCCGGATATTGGCTGTCGGCACGTATATACCGAAAAATGGCCGGAAAACGAACAAGGCGCCACGAACTTAAGAATATGGGGTGACAGTGGGAAAGTGTATGAAGGGAACGCCGTAAAGCGGAATGGCTGTACCTGTATAAATCTTCAAATGTTACATTATCTACTGAGGTCGCACACACCAGACTTGCAGAAAACTGTTATGGCGTCTGTAGGTTGAATTGCCTATAGACAAAGACTCGCGATCGCCCCACCTGAGTTTAAGTACGGTATTTTCAGTATTGCAGACAGCTCTAACAATTTCGACGCGCTAACAATCGAAAACGCCTCTGGAGAAAAAGAAAAGACCGCTACTGGCCGACGGTTATCAGATTGGCACGGACTACGCTGCCTTAGTGATAAAGGCGATCGTGCAGCTTGTTAACGTACAGTATCTCAAATGTGTTGAGCAAATCACCCAGGGTTCTTGTCTTTCCTGTACAAAGAGGGTGGGGCATCAAAGTTCCTTGCCAATTTTGGAAAACATAAAAAGTCATCCTTGTAGTGCCTTCATTTTCTTGGGATCACTCGTGATTATTTCATCTCTACATACTGTATGTGAGTATGGAAGACCCTATTTTGCAATGTGGGGGGTTTGAAGGCTAGTAACATATAAACAGGGTGTTTCCTGTCATGCGTTATGAAAGCCCTAGTCACACAGTAGTCATTCTCCTTATAAACCACTGTTTCGCAGGAATGTGATCTCCATCCTGCTGATAATTTTACAGTTAACGTATAGGCAGGATAGCTGTTCAGAATGATGCATAAATTGTAACAAAGGCTTTGATTCCTGCCTCCGACACAAAAAACCTTCATCAGTAGACGCATAAATGCAGGAATGCAGTCTGAAATGGTAGCATCATTGAGCAGATGATTCTGTTCTAAGAATACGTATAATGTTGGCATATTGAAGGTGCCATGTTTTGATCCCATAGCCATCTGATAGGGATCTGGTCGAACATTCAGGATGAATGCTGACAAGAAGTGACATTCATTGGTTCAACGAAGCAACAGCCATCTTGATTTCCTGGCATATCCTGGGCCCTTACTCCCCCTGCGACAAAAATTCAGCCTCTCTTTTGTTATCATTGCCAGCAGCGCCTCTGGACCATTAAAAGGCAGACTTGGTACTAGTCTTTGTTCGTGCACGACTTGTCCCCGCCTGTCTTTTTCGAGCTCTTATTGCCTTTGTTTTGCTGCTGCCTGTCTTGACTTGGAACTGAATCTTTGACTCACCCTGCTCCGCCTGCCCCGACCACAAACTGGACCTGACTATACCCGTTGCCTTCCACCTCCCCATGACCCCGAATTAAGGAACCTGATACCCCTGCGTCCCAGGCCGCTGATCACAGACCAAGGTCGGTGTATTACTCCTCCCTACTACCCGAGGGTATTGTATCAGTCTTGCAGGTCACCAAATTACACGTTGCCACGAGCACGCCATGGACTCCCGCAGATGTAACTCACGGGCAACGCCGGGTCTCTCTCCAACTCACCTCTCCCCCTCGGCGCTCCAACTCACCTCTCTCCCTCCCCGCCGGCGCTCCAACTGGAACAGGCAGGCTGCCTCGCGGCGCCTAAGATGGCGGCGCCCAGAAGGACCCCCTTCCTCCCTCGCGGCGCCGAGTGAGAAGATGGCGGCGCCCGGAAGTACAAGTAGGTGTCGCGTGTGTGTCGCTCCCCCACTTCTCCCCCCCCACTTCCCCCCCACCTCCCACCCACTTCCCCCCCACCTCCCAGAGCACGCTCTCTACGGCTCAACATCCCCGAGGAGCAGAAGGAGGGCGGCAGGGAGTTAATACCTCCTTTGTGCCACCGGGAGTCGGCGGAGGCCACGAGGGGAGAGAGAACCAGTGGCAGCCCGAGGAGCGTGGCATGCTGCCAGGTGAGGAAATGCAGGGGGAGGAATCCATGCCTTTGATGCCCCCACCCTGCCTTTGACACCCCCCCTGCCTTTGACGCCCCCCCTGCCTTTGATGCCCCCCCCGCCTTTGACGCCCCCCTGCCTTTGACGCCCCCCCTGCCTTTGATGCCCCCCCTGCCTTTGACGCCCCCCTCCTTTGACGCCCCCCCCTGCCTTTTATGCCCCCCCCCCCCCTGCCTCCGGCCAACGCCAGGTATAAACACACACACACACACCTCTCCTCCCCCCCATCACACTCACCTCCCTCCCCGGTGCTGACTCACCTCCCCTCCCCGGGTGCTCACTCCCCCTGCCTTTCACGCACCCCCCCTCCCTGCCTCTGGCCAATGCCGGGTATATACACACCTCCTACCCGCCCATCACACTCACCTCCCTCCCTGCCGCTCATTCCCCTCCCCGGCGCTGACTCACCTCCCCTCCCCTGGCTCCCCTCCCCTGGCTCCCCTCCCCGGTGCTCCCCTCCCCGGCGCTCCACTTACATTACCTCCCCGGCGCTCCAATCACCTCCCTCCCCGGTGCTGACTCACCTCCCCTCCCCGCCGCTGACTCACCTCCCCTCCTCTGGCTCCCCTCCCCTGGCTCCCCTCCCCGGTGCTCCCCTCCCCGGCGCTCCACTCACATCACCTCCCCGGTGCTCCACTCACCTCCCTCCCCGGCGCTGACTCACCTCCCCTCCCCGGCGCTCACTCACCTCCCCGCCGCTCACACACGCGCACACACAGTGACTGACGCACACACACTGCATGAAGCAGTAAAGGAGGGAGGGGGGGGACTGGATTGATTTGAATGGGGGACAAACAGAGAGAGGGGGGAGGAGAGAGGAGAGAGAGGGGAGCGGGAACATTACATCCTGGGCAATGCCAGGTCTCTCAGCTAGTATATACACATATATATATATATATACACTGTGCTGTGTGTGTGTGCTTAGTGGTAATTTCATTCGTTGTTTATGTCTCATGATACCAATTGATTGCATGTATGTTGTAACTAAAAGAATATATTTTTATGTAACCATTATTATTGCAATTTCAAAACTAAATGAGGTGATTAATATACTAAATAAAATTATAATTTAATGGTTCATAAATTGACAATTAAACGAGCATTACAATAACTATAATATATTTAAATAATAACTCGACATTCAGCAGCTAAAAGGGAAGGTGTAAATCAAACACAATGATTTAAAGGTGATTTTAGGGTTGCAGAGTTAGTAAGTACTGTTTAAACAAACCTTTAAAAATGTATGAATCTTGGAATTTATTAAAGAGAAAAAAAAATCTATGATATCATTGAATGGGAATGTGTTATAGGGAATTCAGCAGGGGCAAGTTAAACTTTTAATGAAATCAATTATCGTTATGACTCTTTAGCAAGATTATGATGTTAATGACTATAGTAAATCTTTCTATTAAAGTATAGTAGAACTTAAGTACTAATAACGCATAGTGCGTTATAGCTGTACTGAATGTTACAATATGGATAATAGTAATAAACTGCAATTGTCTAAAACATTAGCAATAAGCAATGTGTTTGGATTGAATCAGTCAGATTTCTATCAAGCAATTAATTATATGTGTAACATTAACCCAAGTTAACCTACAGTAAGTGCCAACTCACCTATTTGGTTCTCTTGCATCTAGTCACCCCTATTTTTGAGGCATACACCAATAGTTGTGATACACATCAATCTTTTTACATGGTCTCCTTTATCCTCTGGTGAATATTCTGTTCCCTTAAGAACATGACTAGTTTCTCTCTCAAGTGTAAACATTATTTTCAGAATCAGCATGCAGACAATTTAAAATACAAGAAATGATTATACAGTAAAGTCATAGTAGATCCTGACATTAAACTCTATCATAACTGGTGTATTGGGACTGGGAGGCCTATAGAGATTAATAGTAAGTGAATGTAAATGGGTTTATATGTCCAGGAGGCGTGTATTCGCAGAATGGATGGTTTACTCTTTAGGATTTGCCGGCTATTGGTATACTTACCTTCAAGATAAGATTACAACATTGAGAAAGATTGAAAGGTAAGATGATGTACACATATTAAATTCATGAAAGAGAATTATTGATGAAGGGATTAATAAGAAAGAAACAAGCATCAGGAAACTAAGCATCAGCATTATATTCGCAAAACAATAAAATATTATAGCATTACTATCCTTAACATTGCACTACTATTTAATCTGAATGTTTCCAAATTCTTTGGAGGCTTTTTGGAATATGTGTATGATCTCTAAAACTGTTTGTTTAGTAAATAAAAACAAATAAGTAGTGCTATGGGGTGCACTTGTATATATGAGTAAAGTAGTGAATGCATGAAACAGTGTATTTATAAATAAATATAAGGAAGTAATTGCCACTCGTGATGCATGTGTTATTGAAAAATAAAAATACCATATACAGCTTAACCCTGTTATAGCGTGATCAGTTAGAACACGAATCCGCTTATAACGCAGTCTGAGCATGGCTCCCGAATTTTAAACCTCCATTTTGCCGCGTAAGAACCTTACCGGCATCTCTCTCCTCACTTCATAGAAGCTTTACTCTCTGCAGCCGTCCACGTGCTCTCCTCTCTCCTCTCTGCAGCTGTCGTGGTGCAGTCTTTTTTTTTTTTAAACCTCCATTTTGCCGGTAAGCAAACCTTACCCCTACACCACACTGACTGTGTGATGTCACTGACAATTACAAATTAACTTAATAGTGATCAGAGTACACTCTCCTTACAGAGGATAAATATATTTATAGGGTATGTTTTGTCACACCCAGCCTATGGTGTAGATGGTATGGCATTGGCAGTGGAAGGTCCTGAGTTCAATCCCTGCATGTGTCTAATACAAAATGTTCTAATGTTCAATTTGTGTGTGTCCGTTGGGCAATAAAGCATTTAATTGAATGTTTAAAAAAAAAAAAAAGACTGACACTAGAGCTGGAGAGAGTAAAGCTTCTACGAAGTGAGGAGAGAGATGCCGCGCGGCAAAATAGCTGTATATATATATATATATATATATATATATATAATATATATATATATCTATATCTATTATTATATCCACTCAATTACTATTTGGTTTTGGACTCTATCTAATCACTCCAAACTTTCACTAGTTTGGTTTATTATACATCATTTATTCAATTGTATATTGAGTGGATATTATATGGGTAACTGTGCCAATCAATGGGTAGAGGGTGAGGGTACTCGTGCCGGTGCGGGTGGTTAGATCTCCTGGATGGGTAGTAGGGGAGGGTGGTTTAACCCCTTAATTACTATAGCAGTTAGGAGTCATTAGATTGACACCCTTCATCATGGCAGGGGTAAGTAGACTTTTATTTACTTTATGCTGGCTAATGTTTGATTTTGAATGGGCAAATGAGCTATTATCCATATATGGATAATAGTAATGTTGCCCATTACTGTACTGTATGTGTTGAGGGGGGGGGGGTTGTTGGGAGTAGAGGAGGTGGCTAGTAGGGTTGTTGTGGTTTTGAATGTTTATTGTGGGCAGCGAGGATGGGTGAAAGTGGCATTTGGCCCTTGGTGGGTGTTTATACCTACAGGGTGGGTAGTGGGAGGGGCTAACCCCTTCATTACCTTTGCAGTATTAACTGCTAAGTTAATGAAGGGTTAACTCCGCCCACAACCCCCCAGCAAGGCCTAAACACCCACCAAAGGCCAAATACCACCTTCACCCACCCCCGCTAACCATAATAAACATGACACTGGTAGTTAACTCCTTCATTGCCTTAGCGGTTAGCTGCTATGGTAATGAAGTTGCCTGTAAATTTATTTTTATTACATCGGATTGGTGGCGGGAGTCTCCGGTGTTGGTATTAATGTGTATGAGCTCTGGAGACACCCAGCATCAATTATAAGTCCCTCTCTCAGCCCTTTTCACCAGCCAACTTATTCTGCGAGATGAATTTGGGATAAAATCGCAATTCTAAAGCCCCGATGAGATTATCGAAGCCACTAGAATTTCACAATTTCTTGTCACAGTGGACTAATTCATGTGTCTGTTCTCTCATTGCAGCCTTCCTTGATACTCTTGTCCTTTCTTATTGTGTGTTATATATTATATGTATTTTATCTTTTAGTAAATACATTTTAATTGTATGTATAAACTTTAGTGTTATCACTTGTCCAATTACCAGAGTGTCTGGATTGGTTGTATTGCACACACCCTTTAATTAAGAGAAACCAATAGGGCGGTTATTAAGTATTTAGATACAAGCATGTTTCATTGTAAATGTATCCCTGATGAAGTAGGTTTACTCCGTGTTTATGCCAGTATCATCTTCTATAAGCTTATCTCCTTATTGTGGCTTCTGACTGGTTTTCCTTTATCTGTGCAGAAATACTGTAATAGTGTCTTTGTCTGAATGTTATAATCCTTGCACTTTAATTAGTGCTTGAGTGTGACACCCTGCAGCTTTGCCCTCTCTTATATGGTAAGATCTTCAACTAGCCAGTATAGAAGTATTTTCCCGTGCCGTTTCAAATGGTAACTGTGCCATTGGGACTATTTTGTCATCTGACATCACAACTGCAGTAAACAGTAACTAGCTATTCACCTGTGCAGGTCTGGATTTAGCCACCATTCACCTCGTGGCGCGAGCCGTGTACTGGTGATTAGTGTGTGCTCACCCGCTCCGCTACAGGTTTTGTATTGCTCTGCAAGCATTCACCAGTGACTTTTACTAGTCCCGGGACCCTCTGGACACTTTCATCCTCTTCTCCTGCTTTTCCAGAGCCTGGACTTTGTCTGCACGACATCTGGAGGAAAAGAGTGACCCACATTTGAGCCAGCAACTTACTCCGGTGTCCATCTGTGGGGCTGCTTTGCCTGTCTATGGTACCATGCTGGTTTATGCATGACATGCTTTTAATTATTATCTGTCCTGTATGTGCGATACTTACCTTCACTTTTTTCACAAAATATTACATAATTTACTACACTATGGGTTGTGCGCTTTTCTTGTTTTTTCTACAATACAGCAGCACCTAAGGTGCCATGCTATGCATCTAGTGTTGTACCTGCCCTAACATTTCTGTCAGAATTAACAATTGGCAAATTAACACCTGGCAAGTGGTAATGCAGGATAACCAGCCACCAATTCCATAGCATCTAGATAGATAATAGCACAGTGGCCCAGTTACTGTAACATCTCTTTGTAAAGCATTCCCCAGGACATATGTTTTTTGGGGGGATCGTCAAAATAATCATAAAAACTATTATTATCAATTGGTTCTTATAAGTGTAAATGACGTTTCCATCATTTGAAATGCTGACCTCCTATGAGACTTTTGGGTAATCCATGGGGATGGCCAACATGGGTCAGAGCATCTAATTACTACCTGATTTTAATAAACACTATTTGAGTTGGAATCACTGTGGCTGGATGGCTGGCACCACACTGCAGGGTTAATTATCTCCTTAGATAGCCTACAGTTAATTCTCTGATTTTACCCTCTGTCATATGATGTTTCAAAAACCACCATACCATCATCCACATCATGATCTTATTGCCAAAACAAGCGTCATACTGTATGTTAGTCCAATTTGAATGTTAACATCTTGTAGTAGTGGTGTCCCAAACAACTTATCTAGGCATTTTGAATTATACCACAAATCAATCCCCCAAGGGATTACTTTTAAAGGCACTGAGCATGTCACTGCCCACTGGCAAAAAGGGAAACCTTCTGGATACATAGACTTGGCACTACCGTATGTGTCCGGGTGATATAGATATTGGAACCTTTCTGTGAAATATGTGTCTATGTTCTTTTTAACAATGTTGTAGCTGCATATTTATGTAATTTTAATTTTAATTATGTTTTATGTTTTTATCTTGATTCTCTCCATTATTGCATATGTATGTTTTAGCTATTATATAGGCTATATTTAGTTATATTGCATTTAATATATGTGATCTAGCTATAAATGTAGGGAATTTTTAGCACATGTTTCTTGTATTTCCATATATTAATCATTGCAAACATATTTGTATTAGGTTTAATTATATGATCCAGTAGTTGTAATTCGATTAGGACAGGTATATTTGACCACCACTTATAGTATCTCCCATTACCGTAACCATGTATTTTTTATAACTCTGTGCCCAGGACATACTTGAAAACGAGAGGTATCTCTCAATGTATTACTTCCTGGTAAAACATTTTTATAAATAAATAAATAAATAAAAAATTATGACACTCCGGATGAAGATACTATAGCGAAACGGGTTGAGTGCGGGACAGAGACTACTGCTGCCCTGTGCTGCCTTGTGCTGCTCTGTGTGGACACCGCTACGACAATTCCCAGTCCCAGAGCTGTGAATACCATTAGGAAAGTCATGCTTCGACTCAACACCGGTCACGAGAGACGCTGTCTGGGTCGGGAGGCGGTGAGATCTTTGGCACAGAGTATAAACTTCTAAACAAATGCGTTTTTTTAATCAGGGGCATTGTAAGTGTGCATATGTTTGTTATTACTGCAGTGCTTATTAAATCTCCATTTATACTGTCTGCACCATTGTATGTTTGCATCTCCTTTGAGGTTGATTTGTGTCTGAGTTGGACATACTGTACAGATGAACATCTGCTGGTAATCCTCTATCATCCAGACATACTTTGTGTTTGCTTTTAGTATAATTTCTTATTTTGATACTTTCTTAAAGCACTTGCACTTTTCATTCACTTTAATTGCATAAATTATATAATTAATAATAAGAGTATTCTTGTCTTGTCACCTTATAACTGGACTGCACACCATCTCCAACAGTCCTATGACAACCCCAAAAAAGGTCAGTAGCACGCTGCCCTGCACATAGATTTTACTCATCTTCCTGTTGGGTTTTCTGGCTGGCTAGCTGGTGAAAGGGATGTTTGTGCGTTAATGGTCTCCATGGTATAGAGTTGAATTGTCCAACTTGCAGAGTAAGAAGAAGAAAATACACCATTATATTCTATCCCATGTGCATGTATTCAGTTAATGGAACTACTAGATGAAGAGGGAGCACTGCTATCACTATGTAAATGATAATGAATGACCATGATACTTTGATATTTCCTCACAAAAAACACTGCAAAGAATATGTTAGAATTGCAAAATAAAGCAATACCATTGACTTATACCATAATTGTTTCAAGAAATATTATCAAAAACCCCTTGATATTAAAGGCCTAGTTATGCCCCCTATATAATACTAGGGAAACCCTGATTAGGTGGCATTATTGACTGTGGTCTTGCTTAAAACAGTTCAGTATGTACAAAGCACTGTGTTGTATAGTCCGTCTCAAAAAACTATGTTAACAAATTAACAGCTACCAAGGTTCAAAAGCATATATACAGAGCAAATGACATATATTATATGCTCATGGAAGAACCTTCCTCAAGGTGATGCAAAAGAGCAAATGACAAAAACACCATATATATACCAACACCCAAGTGCAGGTGAGTGGCCAAAAACAATTGGTCAACAGCCCAAACCAATTAAAAAATCACAACAAACATGAGAAAGGCATCCCATGTTACAAGTCATATAAGCAACCTCCATCTTTGTGGTCATCATGGTGATGATGTTGCTCCCACCACAGCTTATTGAAGCGAAGGACTGGATGTCTGATCACAGCTGCAGTGTCACAGCAGGGGGGAGTGAGTGAGGGGTGGGAAGTGAAGGGTGAGGTGCTACAGGATGAGAAAAAAGCATGAGTAACATGTAAACAAACTGGAGCCAGATTGATATTTCCTGAGTGCATGGAAGCGTAGTTGTTCTGGACAATCCTATCCTGTACAGCAATGGATGTGCAGTGCACACAAAAACCAATAGAGGGCTATATGTGCACCTAGCCTTAACAACAGTCATTCTGCTACTGTGAAGATGTTCATAAATAGTTCAAACAGTATTTAGATCAGAATGTTGGCAAGGGTCATCAAATCATGGCAAATGAGCCCAAGTTCAGAGGAAGCACCCCAACTTGAAATCCTCGTTTAGGCCACTCGGTGCCATAGTCTTAAGGTCATATATCGTCTTAGCCTCCAGCTGCAGTAATAACTTGTTGATGTCACCCCCTCGAGGGGGTGCCTGCGCCTGTAATATGGTCATGCAACGCAAAGTTGCCAAGCTGTGTTTGAATTTCTTCCGTGCCGTGCCACTGGTTGGTGTTTGAGGTCTTCATCATCATCTGTGCCAGATAAAGCTTTCTTGATGGCTTTCCATTCCTTCAACATCCTCATCCCAATGTAATATAGGCCACATGGGCACTTAACAAAGTATTTTATAAAACTACGTATTTTGATTCACAATTAAGATATTGTTGGATCTTAATGCGATTACCATTGTGCGGGTGGGCATATGAACTGCCAGTCTGTAAGAAATGACAGTTCGTACACCCATGGCATCTATACGTCCCTGGTTTCCTTGCAAGCCATGTAGGGGTTGGCATATACTTACAGCCATGGCCGCTTTTATTTTAAAACTTCTCTGTTATTTTCCGGTGACTTTTTCAGAATGCTACGCGCTTGACCGCGTTCATGCCACATTCATGCCGTATTCATGCCGCATTCTTGTTGGCCGTCACCCGCGCTTGATCTGTTTAATGATAATGGTTCGGATTTAATTTGGTGCAATTCTCCGCGTGTACGCCAGGTGGCAGATATTCATGAATTGTAATGAATTCTAATGTGTACACTACAGTACTGTACATGTGCTTCAGTAATGTGTCGACTTGCAGGTGTTTAAAAAATACCACAGTGGTCCATTGTGAATTTACCTTGGTACTGAAGAAGTTACAATACTGTATCAATTTAGGCGTTTCAAATTAAAAACTCAATGCACCGTGTCTGGTGTTCTATTGTCCAGAGAGTTCCGAGATGAGTACACCACCGCAGTATGTTTGGAAAAAGCCTGACATAACTTACGCTTATTTAATATGGTCCGCAATTAATGCAGCAGATGATAAGATGTACACAGTTGGTCAAATTTATGAATATTTTATCAAAAATTATGACTTTTACAAATTTTCACCAGATGCTCGTGTGTGGAAGTGTGCAATAAGGAAAAAGTTATGTATCGATTCGTGTTTTTTTCGTATTGATCCTGCACCCGGAGTTAGAGGAGGGCATTGGTGTGTTGCGACAGATTTTTCCAGTATCTTTGATCATGGAGACTTCAAAAGCGAAAGGTCATGGTAAAACCAACGAAGAATCGTCAGTCCCAGGCAAGCGATGCGCCAGCGCCAGCACCGGCTTCCAATAACGGTCCGACCGTCAGTGAAAACCTGCTGACCGGCAACCGTTGCTGTCTGTCCCCTCCTGGATACCTGCAGCCTGAGCAGGATTTCACGTACAGATACCAGCAAGCTTACATGTACCAAAAAGATTTCCAGCTTCATCAGCTGTCAACTACAGGTGTAGCAGGCCTGCTGTCACCTATGGACACCTATGGACACAAAGAGAATTACACGCAGGCGCAGAAATGTGAGACCAGGATTGCTCTGGAAGATTACAACCACAAAGCCAACCATTTGAAAATGAATGGTTTGTGAGAGGTGTTGATAAGAAGTTGAAATCCTTGAGCCTTGTGTGTGCGCGGGGGGAGGGGGGTAAAGCTGTATGATGGATTACCTGTAGTTCAAATAAATATTTTCAACAGGTCATCATGATGTTTTGATCCCCACACCCCCAAATAAAAATCAAAGTATGCCACCCACGTCATAAAGCATGTACATGACTAGTGTAGAATTAACAAGCAACAGTACTGATTGATGATCAGAAAATCAAGAATTGTTATGCAGGCACAGCACATGTCGAGAAACGGAAAAAAAATTGAATGGGAAGTTATACATGCATGCGCAGGAATGTGATAGGTTCGGGAAGATTAAAGCCAGAATGCCATCCATTCCAAGGAAATGTGTGGGAGAGGTGTACTTTACATAAGAAGTTAAAATCCTTGAGCCTTGTGTGTGTGGGGGCGAGGGGGAGAGCGCTCTATGATGGATTATCAGTTCAAAGAAATATTTTCAAAATGTCAACATAATGTTTAATGCGCCGAAATGTGATACTGTAACACGCCTATGCGTTTCAACAATGTTCAAATGAGACATACTGTACTGTACAGTACACGCATGCACATAAAATAAACAGTATGAAAAGAAGTAAAAGTATTGATTACTAAATAATACATATACTGTAGAAATGTGATAAGTGTATATTTGAAGAAGACGCGATGTTATATTTTTGTAATACAGCAGGGCCCCGCTCATACAGAGGGTTCCGTTCCAGGCCACCGCTTTAAAGCGGAAATCGACGTAAAGCGGGGCCCTACTGTACTGTATTGTACCTTTGAAAACAAAGTTGCAGAGCTGTAAACAGACTGTTTAGCTGACAAATGGCATCTGACAAGGAGTTGCGCACGCACTAAAACTGTTGTTTAGTGACAGCCGGATACTTTGCTGCTGTGCACGTCATACCGAAAATGGCCGGAAAAACGGAACAAGCGCCGAACTTAATGAATATGGGTGTACAGTGGGAAATGCTGTATGAGTGGAACGCCGTAAAGCGGAATGCTGTCCTGTATAAATCTTCAAATTTACAATTACTGCGCGTGCACACACAGACTTGCAGAAAATGTATGGCTGTACTGTAGGTTGAATTGCTATTAGACAACAGCTCGCGATCGCCCACCTGAGTTTTAAGACGGTATTGCAGTATTGCAGACAGCGCTAACAATTCGAGCGCTAACATATCGAAAACCGCTCTGGAAAAAAAGAAAAAAGACCGCGTCTGGCCGCGGTTATCAGAGTGGCACGGCTACGGCTGCCTTAGGATAAAGGCGATTGCAGCTGTAACTACAGTATCTAAATGTGTGAGCAAATCACCCAGGTTCTTGTCTTTCCTGTAACAGAAGAGGGGTGGGGCATCAAAGTCCTTGCCAATTTTCTGGAAAACATAAAGTCATCCTTTGTAGTGCCCCTTCAGTTTCCTTGGGATCACTCGTGATTATTCATGCTCGTAGCATACTGTATGTGAGTATGGAAGCCTATTTTGCAATGGTGGTGGTTGAAGGCTAGTAACATATAACAGGGTGTTCCTGTCAGTGCGTTTATGAAACAGCCTAGTACACAGTATGTCATTCTCCTTATAAACCACTGTTTCCAGGAATGTGATCTCCATCCTGCTGTAATTTACAGTAAAGCGTATAGGACATGGAATGCTGTTCAAATGTGCAATAAATAACAAAGGCTCTGATTCCTGCCGTCCCGACACCAAAAACACATCATCAATGTAACGCATATAATGCAGGATGCAGTCTGAAAATGGAGCATCATTGAGCAGATGATTCTGTTCATAAGAATACTTATAAAGGTTGGCATATGAAGGTGCCATGTTCGATCCCATAGCCATCTATAAGGGATCTGTCCGAACATTCAGGATGAATGCTGACAAGAAGTGACATCATCTGGTTCAAAGCAACCACGGCCATCTTGTTTCCTGGCATATCCTGCCCTTACTCCCCTGACAGAAAATCAGCCTCTCTTTTGTTATCATTGCCAGCAGCTGCCTCTGACCATTAAAAGGCAGACAATTGGTACTAGTCTTTGTTCGTGCAAAGTACTTGTTACCCTGTCTTTTCTGAGCTCTTCATTGCCTTTGTTTTGCCTGCTGCCTGTCTTGACCTTGGAACTGAATCTGACTACCCCTTGCCTGCCGCCTGCCTCGACCACCAAACTGGACCTGACTACCCTTTGCCTTCCACCTGCCATGACCTCAGAATAAGACCTGATTACCCCTGCGTCCCAGGCCGCTGATCCCAGACCAAGGTCGGTGTATTACTCCTACCTCTACCCTGCGGGTTCGTATCCAGTCTTGCAGTCACCAACATTACACGTTGCACGAGCCACGCAATGGACCCCGCAGAGGTAGCGCACGCCGTTTCTCGTCAGGGCCAGCTTCTGGGAACCCATGCCACCCATCTAGATACGCTGGATCAGAAACTGGACTCAATCTCTGCTACGCTGCAGACCCTGTGCAGCCATCTCAGTACCCCCAGCATGACCCCATCTATGCTCGCGCCTTTAGTGCGTCACTGCACCAGTATTTGTGGTCCTAAGGAATTCCCAGGGGGAAGATTTTTCTATTATATTCATATCAAAATTATATTAAAAATACACTTCCAAAGGAAATTATAATAAAAAGACTAGACCCAAATGGCAGTAGTCCAAAGAGATACCAATGGTCTAATGTGTTAAGTGGAGAAAAGGGGGAAATTCACAAAAACATGGAAAAACCCAAATAATCATTTAACCCATTAGGGATCATAGAGTCCATCTGGATGATCCATCTGCCCTCTCCACGTAACAGTGCTTATTCCTGATCCCCTCCACGTATTCCCAAAGATACTTTTTCGATGGCAAAAGCCAAGAGAAGTGTGGGATCAGAATTGTGTTTGTGCATGAAGTGCTTCGCTACTGATGTAATCTTTTTGCATGACTGGAGATCTCTGATAGCGTTCTTAATGTTCCTACTACACTGGCGACACACTTTATTCGAGCTTGGCTAGTCCCACGAATTCGGGTATACCCGGGTGTATTGAGGTTTGTGACTGTTTTCTGCCCGAGTGCATTGAGTTATTTTCCAAGCAGGGATTGAAGCATTTTATTCCCGCTGGCTGCAATACTGCACAGTATATATATATATACTGCATTACAATTCATGAATTTATGCCATCTGTTAGACACGCGAAGCATTGCAGCCTATTAAATCCTAATCATTATCATTTAACAGATCAGCCGCCCATCAGCCAGGCATGAACCCAGGCTGGGAAGGCAAATGCAACGGGGCTTGTTAGAGGTGAGGAGTGGCGCATTCCAGGTATCTGCCAGGTACATACCGGGTATTTGCTCGAATAAAGTGTGTCGGTGCAATATGCTCCAAAACTAGGAACCTCACTTCTCGTGTAGTTATACCAAAATACGTAAGGCCACAGGGGCATAAAATACAATATTTTACCCACTTCGGTTTGCAATTTAAAAAGTCCTTAATTTTAAATGTATTCGTTTTTGAAAAGTTCCAGAAAGAGTTGGTTTGGAGCATAAATTTGCATGCTGATCAATTCATGCACCTGAAAAAGCCTTTTTTAGAGAATGTGGATAAGAAAGTGGTGTTGAACTTGGGCACATACTGGCTATGTACTAGTTTATCTTATAAATTGGGCAATCTGCGGCTAGTCATATTAACTCTATTGCCTAGTGCCCCCTTTAGGTTAGGATTTGTCATAAGCACTGGCCAATTCTACTGAAGAATGTTACGTATGTCTAGCCATTGCCGATTGTAGGTGCCGACAAATCTAATCTGATTTTCACCCTCCTTTTTTTTGCTTTAGGTTGTAACAAATATGCCCTAAGTGTATTCAAACTTTTCTGAAACCCTTTATTGAATTTTTACTGTATCCTTGTTTGAGGAAACGATGTTTCATTTCCCCTGCTCTTTCAATTAATTTTTCTTGTGTTGAGACCTACGTCTTAATCTTAAAACTTCATTGGTTGGAATATCTCTGATTTAGTGAGTGGGATGAAAGCTGGTAGCATGAAGAAGTGAGTTCGTTTCAGTCCTTTTCCGGAAAATATCGTACAAAGAGTGCCCTCAGATCCCTCAAATCTTATGCTAATAAGATCTAAAAATTCTACCCTACTAGAGTTACATTGAAAAGAAAGTTTGTTATTAAAGTTGTTATTGTTGAGGGCATCAACGAAGTCGTGAATCCTGCGACAGTCTCCTGCCAGAGGACAAGGATATCGTCGATGTACCTCAACCACAACGACACAAACTGAGTGAATTGCTGATTTTGTTCCGAAAAAAACAATTTCCCTCTCCCACCACCCCAGGAAAAGATTGACATAAGAGGGTGCGCATGTCGCCCCATGGCATTACCTCTTCTTTACAAAAAAATATTTTTTTTTAATAAAATAATAGTGTGTCAATATGAAATGCAGAAGTGTCAAAATAAGATGAATTAAATCATTTGAGATACTCTCATAGATAGATAACATTTGGTTGCTCTCAGTTCATGATAATGGTCTATACACTTGTAGAGAGATTCCACATCGCAGGTTATGAGGATAATATCACTCTCAACCGCGATGTGCTCTAGATGGGATAGAACATCCATGGTACAGTGGCGGCCGTCTTTATCCTAATGCGGCCGAATCGGCGCAACTTTGATAACCGCGGGCAGATGCAGTATGTTTTTTTTTCCCCGTAATATGTTGCGGTATTTTAGCGTTCGTAATATTCGCATTTTATTAGCAATGTCTGCAATACTGCAATACCGTCTAAAAACTCAGGGGGGCATTCGCGAGTTGTTGTCTTCAAAGTCTAATACTTTAGCAGTTCAACCTACGTCAGTACACAGTCTTCGTGTGCGTGCGCAGTAATTGTAAATTTGCATATTTATACATGCATGTGCAATACTGTATGTCTCATTTGAAAATTGTTGAAATGCATAGGCGTGTACTGTAATAGGATCACATTTCAGCATATGCAGCGCTCTCCCCTCGCTCGCCCCCACACACACACAGGATAATTTACTGCACTGCAGTATTTCAACTTCTTATCTTATCTACAGTACAGTACACCTCTCCAACACCATTCCTTTGAATGTGTGTCTTTCTGGTTTCAATCACATTCCTGCTTGCTACATACTGTAGCTGATGATTACTGCGCATGCGTCTATAACCTCACCACTGGTTGCTTGCGAAGTTCAAGAGTGAGTGACCAAAAAAAAAAAAAGTTCTCATAATTTTTTATTTTAATTTTCTCCACAAGCCTGCCTAAGCCATCTTGATATAATGATATTCTATTTGTGCTGCAGCTTTTGACTGTGACACTGTGCGTTTGACTGACTGCACCTGGTTGATTTGTGTGCTTTTTATGTATTTGGGGGTGTAGGGATCAAATTATTATGATGACCTGCCTTTTGAAAATATGTCATTTCTTTGAACTGCAGTACAGCTAATCCTTCAAGCAGCTGTACTCTGTACCCCCCTCCCCCACGCACACACACAAGGCTCGCTCAAGGATTTGAACCTCTTTCTTATCCACACCTCTACAAAGCCATTCCGTTTCTTAAGCTTGTCATTGTGTTTTTAATCGACCGTCCCTAGCTGAGCATCACCTCTCTGCGCCTGCGTGTCTACCATTCATTAATTTTCCTATTGTTGGCTTTGAGTCTCTATAATCCTCTTTTGGAAGGGAGTTAGCTGATGATTACTGTGCATGACTCACCCATCCACCCCCCCAACCCTTTGAGGCTTTATTTACGGTAACGCTTGCGATAATCCCTTCTCGAATTTGATATGTATATCTGATTTGCACAGCACTGTGAAATTTATAGTTAAAAAAAACATAATCTGATTCATGTTGTTGATGCAACAAATTACCACTTTTTGTCATTCTTTCTTTTTCTTTGGTGTAGGTGTGTGTGTGTGGGGGGGGTCAATGATTATGATTATTATGAGTGTAAAGAAATATTTATTTTATTTTATCGGGAACAAAAAATACAAATATACAAATAATCTTGAATAATACAAAATGCAGTCTTTATTCAGTTCTTCTGTCAGATGAAAATTGATGGCAGGTGGATAATCAGGAATAATGCACATTGATGATAATAATATTAATTAATACTATATAATATATAATAATATATATATAATATAAAATTTTCCATCTTTATCTTTTTCCTCATTCTGTGTAGTTCATTGAGAGAGGGGAGGTATGGTGCATTAGGCAGTGAGGCATTTAAAGTGAGGTTTTTAAATGATAAAAACAGTTAGACTACAGTTAATATATATATATATACAGCTAAACCCCGTTATAACGCGGTCCTTGGGGTCCACAACCCAAAGACCGCGTTACAACCGGGGTCGCGTTAAAATTTCACCGGCATCAGCTCTGGAGCTTCCTCATTACAGATTTAAATCTCCTCCATTTTGCCGCCTTACCAGTGCTCTCCTCTTCCTGCTGTCCGCGTGCTCATATCTCTCTGCTCTCTTGCCGTCGTATGCCATTGTTTTTTTCAAACATTCAATTCAATGCTTTATTGACTACCAGACACAGACACAAATAAACATTAATACATTTTGTACAAAACACATGCAGGGATTGAACTCGGGACCTTCTGATACCAATGCCTTGCCTCTTACCTCTACACCATAGGCTTTACAATCATAAAGAATGATTAATAATGAATTATTATTAATACATCATTATTGATTAATGAATAATTATTATTTAATAAAGAATAATAAAGAATTATATATTTATAAATTATACAACATAATTAAAATAATAATTTATTAAAAAAGTGAATTATACCATTTCATACAGGAATTGAACCCAGGACCCTTGCATATGTTGGTAAGAAGTTCTTCCACTAGACCACAGAACTGTGTGATGTCATAGACAGCTAGAAATAGACTTAAGATTTCACATTGACATGTAACCTGTGGCATTGTGTTGTAGAGGATAAATATATTTATAGGTTCTGTCTTGTCACACCAAGCCTATGGTGTAGAGGTAAGAGGCAAGGCATTGGTATCAGAAGGTCCCGAGTTCAATCCCTGCATGTGTTTTGTACAAAATGTATTAATGTTTATTTGTGTCTGTGTCTGGTAGTCAATAAAGCATTGAATTGAATGTTTGAAAAAAAAAAACCCCGATGGCACACGACGGGCAGAGAGATGAGCACGTGGAGACGAGCAGGAAGAGGAGAGAGATGAGCTGTAAGAGGAGAGTGTAAGGCGGCAAAATGGAAAATTTGAGATGCAGGTAAGCCGGCAAAATGGAGGCTTTCAATTCGGGAGCCATGCTCAGACCGCGTTATAACCGATTCACGAGGCGCGTTATAACGGGGTTTAGCTGTGTATATATATATATATAGTTAATATACTCACTTTCTTCATGCAAGACCAATAACCAATAACCTCAGCTGATATGACATGGATCTAATTGCATTCTCTTCACAGGTATGTTCCTGATATTGAAACCCTGTGTATAAGACTGAATCTGGCCTTGTTGAATTGATTTATAAGTATGTTCCTGATGTTGAAACCCTGTGTATAAGACTGAATCTGGCCTTGTTGAATTGATATATAAGTATGTTCCTGATGTTGAAACCCTGTGTATAAGACTGAATCTGGCTTTGTTGAATTGATATATAAGTATGTTCCTGATGTTGAAACCCTGTGTATAAGATTGAATCTGGCCTTGTTGAATTGATATATAAGTTAGTATGTTTGAATGTAAAAAGTTTTTTTGTTTTTTTTTCCTCTTAACTCTGTGCTGTTAATTGACCAAATGGAACAAGCTGACTGATTGGGGAGGGGGGAGTCATGTGACTGTTTTTTGTGTATAATACTAACACCTTTGCTGCATTGGGCAGGAACTGCATTAGGCAGTGAGGCAGTTAAAGTGAGGTTTTTAAGTGATAAAAACAGTTAGACTACAGTTTGACTAGAGGTGACTGGAGACTGGATCTACTGCACACTCTTTTGCTCATGACAACAAACGGTAAGCTATTCAGATCACACTATGATCCCATGCTTGTTAGCCTGCATAGTTTAACCCCCCACCCCTTTACAACTTCTTTCACTGCAGCCTCTCCCAAAACTGACTGCACAAAACACTGAAACCCTGAATTGACCCTAGCATTGCAATGCAGCAAAACACTTGACAAGGTACAGGCCCACCCCTGCTGTTTAGTCTGCACACACTCACTCTGCTCACAACAGCTCCTTGCAGCACTGCCTACCTCTGGCATCATGAACCTGCTATGTCTTCTAACTTTTTTCTTTCTCCTGGCCTCATGGAGATGTTACTCCCTCTATCCACTACAAACTCCTCCATCCTGGCCACACCCAACATCACCATACACCCTGGACTACTCAAAAGCCTTGCACTATCTACTGAATGTTGGTGGAGAACTCTAAAAACCAGCACACCAACCACTGCTCACTCAAATGGAAAACACCACAAATTTACAACTTGCAAACAACTACCCAAATTTCTACTCATACTATTACTCTCTCTAGCAGGTGATGTTGAAACTAACCCAGGTCCTCCCATTTCAGCTCTGTCCCATGCCCCTGAGAATTCCACCTTTAAATTCCAAAAAGGGCTATCTGTCGCCCATATAAACATCCGGAGCCTGCTGCCCAAACTGGATGAACTAAGGGCATGGTGCCTTATGCATAAACCCAAAGCCATCGTTCTTACAGAAACATGGCTATCCTCTAAAACCCCTGA